>BLAZ01000638.1:145223-148792 GCA_014633955.1 Acropora tenuis
CATATAACCTGTGGGGTACCTCAAAGTTCTGTACTTGGTCCGCTATTGTTTCTAATTTACATCAATGATTTCATTTATAAATTCTTTATCCATTTTTAATTTTCATTTCTTGGCAGATGACTCTAATCTGTTTTATTCTCAGAGAGATTTACAGCATCGTGAGGAAACTGCCAATCCAGATCTCAATAAAATTAATGCATGGCTTTGTCCAATATCTCTTAAATATTGGTAAAACACACACATACACAAAAAGTAAATTGCTCTATAAAAATTGAAATACATAATAAAACAATAAAGCAGTCTAAGAGTGTAAAGTACCTAGGAATTCTCATAGACTGCAATCTTAATTGGAAAGAACATATCCAAGAAATTTAAAAAAAAAAGGTATCAAGAAGTATTAGTGTCCTTTGTAAAATTAGGCCGTACAGTTATATAGTATAGTATCGGCTAACACCAATGATCATAAAATTAAACCACTCCAAAGAATTCAAAAGAAAGCTATCCCTTAAAGTACCTTTTCTAATTTTTAAGCTCATACTAGTCCTTTCTTTGCTCAACTCAAACTTCTAAAACTTCAGGATCATATCAAACTTCAGACTCTATACTTTATGCACCAATTCGTGAACGGTAAATTACCAAAGACTTTTGATTCACTTTTTATCGAAACTTCAGATAAGCATAATGTTAACACTCGCCTTGCACCCACGTAGGTCTACGTTTTATGTTTAAAAAATTAGAACAAACTTTAGTAAATTTAATATTCGATATAATGGCACTATATTATGGAATGAAACTGACGAGAGATTTAAGATTCTAACTTCCCATTCATTTAAAAGAGAATTATCGTTGCATTTCATCAATTCCTGTTAAGTTGCACTAATAACTGTTATACTTTGGTATTTCTGTAATTATTTCTTTATTTATTTAGTTGTTACTATACACATATGTAAGACGCAATTTTCTATTTGGTCTGTAATCTTCTCCCTTAATTAGGTGCGTAAATGTGAATAATTCAGTTAAATACAGAAATATCATTTTCCAGACTATATAGATATTTTCAATTAATGAATGGTGGTCACGGAAATAGTTTAGCATCTTAATTATTTTTGGAGACCAGTTTATACTGTTTGTATTTTTAATTCAAATATTTGTTATTTATCTAGCTAGTTTTGGAAGTAAACGGAATGGAGCAAAATTATCAGATTTAACTGTAAGAGTCATACTTACTGTGGTTTTCCTTGGTCACCTCTGAGAAACAGAAACCCAACATAAAGGGGAGCAGGAGAGCAATTTTCATAAAGGCAATGGATGACATGTTGCAGAGTTGCTTTTCCAAGATAAATGGGTGAAAGATCCAGACATTAGGTCGCTTTTTATAGATCCTTGGCTTCTTATTTGCATTTCGGTGTTTTTAGAACGACCGAACAGTTCAGCACTGATGACCAATGGCTGAAAAGAAGGAAATAACATCACGTTTCAGTCAAATCATTAAACTTCCTCGCTGCTGAAGCTTGTAACCGATCTTTCGTTCCCGTCTACTTACTACTCGATACTTCCGTAAATACATCCTCACCTGGTTCTACTTATGAGGCGCAGTCACCGATTTGTTCTTATTTTTTTTTTCAGTGTAGTGAGGTTTTGCTAAAGCTTTTGGATGAACGAACGAACGAACGAGCTGTAAATAAGGAGGTCGAACCACGTTGACTCATATATGAAAATATTTTCCTAGGTGCACAAACATCGCTCACTTTGATAAGCCTAGTCCTCGTTTGAATTATTTCAAACATGCCAAAAAGCGTACTTGAAATCACCCTCGAAATGCCAGAAATCACGAGCTTAGAAATGTTACAATTCCGAGACACCCCTTGACTAAAACCTGGATCCGCCATCGCTAATTTGCCTTACTTAGAATGATTCCTTGCTGCTAAAACAAAACCTGCATCCGCAATTGCTGATGCGCCTAACTTAAAAAGATTCCATGCTGCTAAAACTGTATTAGCAGTAATGACCTTCCTTACTGTTGAGGCGTGACTTCCTGTTGTACCTGTGCGCTTTCTAGTATGACTTATATAGTAAGGCCTCGCTTTTTCGCTCATTTTCCAGCCCACCTGTCGCCTATCTGGCTAGACATAATTATCTCTGTCGCTTTTTCGCTGCCATAAAAATGTTCCCTCAGTACACGTGCTTAAAAGAGTAAGCGCCCCTAAAAACTTCCTTGTTTTTAATAGAAGATCAACCACTTCAGTTTCTGATGACTTTAATGGCTAGATGGCCTCTCGCGCAGACTCTGTTAGGGATTCATCACGCGTTCCTCCCCCAGGAGCGTCTGCTGAAACGAGCCACACATTCCTTTCCCTTTGTTAAGAAACTGTCATCTGGGAATCACGTGCGGGTTACTTATGAACCAATCAGCGCTGTGTAGATCTCCCTTGGGAGCCACAATGCGTCAACTTCTTCTTCTTCCTCATAAAAATTAATTTTGTTTCCTCGGTGGGTTATGGATTTGCAGTCTCGCGAGTCAAAATGTGAGTGCTTAGTAAGGGTATAGTGTCGTTTCATCTACTAGTAAAATTGACGGCGCCGTGGAAAAATATAAATACGAATACAAATATTAAAGTACTACGGGTGTTACTCCAAAAGCCAGAACCTGGTGATAATTTTAGGACATATGAGATAAACGATAGACCGAGTAGATTGTGTATTGGAACTGCACGAGAACCATTACCTTCAAGCGCAATGAACACCACTAGGATAGTAGCGAAAAGAAAGCCTTTACGTTTAAGCTTGAAATTTGCAGGCTGTTCTCGGCGATGATCGTCTCTAGCAATTGATTTCATGTTTTTGTGTCGCGAACCGATCGTTTGTACTCAGTGTTTCTTCGATTTGAAAAATAAAGCAGACCTTAAATCAGTTCAAGCGAACGACTACAAGAAATGGGGTTATTCAAACGAAACAGCGCGGAAAGTAATGTAAATGTGATATCAATCACAAGCGAACGCCACAAATAGGTTTACATCGCACGGGAGGAAAATGTTTCAACCATCCGAATTTCTACCGAACTCATTTTCTGAAGGCCACAAACATCTAAGCCAAAGCATGAAATTTATGCGCGCCAGTTTCCCTTGGAAGAGAATTTAAGTCAGCCCGGCCACACGAAGCCTATCTTCCTGCAGTTTTCTCAGGGTCTAAAATGCACTTTCAGAATCTAGAAGTCCGTTGTGGTTGGTCTACGTAAATTGGGGAGCATTCTCGTTCCCAGGGCTGTCATCTTTTTGGTCAGCGCCGCAGATCGAGAGTTCTGGCTGGTTCCAATTCAACAGTCCGTGATTCACGGACTTCTGGTCGTTCTGCGCAGTGTCGACTTTTTTTTCAAAATGGCGGACCAAGCCAAATCGATCTGTTGCACGCGGCGTTAAATCGTAATTTACGAAGGGACTTCTCGCAGTCTAGTGCGACTTAAGTTTCTTATCAAGTAAGCCATGATCATAGCAGTTTTGAACGCAATTTAAGCAATTGCGAACAGAAGCCTGAAAAAATTAGGACTTCAACGGGGTTTGAACCCGTGACCT
>BLAZ01000638.1:163929-166429 GCA_014633955.1 Acropora tenuis
AGCTTTCTTCGAAAAATCACAATATTAAAAAGCCTAGTCGCCTCTCAGCTGGTTAATGTCTTTTCTCCTTTGCAAACAAACCACCAAGCTATCAAAAATTTGAATGAAGCTTTCTATCATTTCCTATGGGGCGGGAAACCCGATAAGATTAAAAGAAACGATATAATTAACGAGTACAGGGATGGTGGGCTTAAAATGATTGATCTTTTCTCATTCAATAAATCTTTAAAAACTACCTGGATCAAAAAATATCTTGATAAAACAAACATAGGAAAATGGAAACTCTTTTCAGTTTGATCTAGAACTCGGCAAATACGGGGGCGAAGCTGTGTTTTTGGGTAACCTAGATAAAAAAGATACGAAAAACCACTTCCAAACCCCTGATATATTCGTTAACGAAATACTGCTGATTTGGACAGAGGTAAATTTTAACAACAACACCTCTTCCTTACACTTTTATAAAACACAGCGTCTTTGGAATAATTCTTTGATAAGACTTGAGCGCAAACCTGTATATCTTCGAGAATGGCTTGCAAAAGAAATTTTGACAGTCGAGTCTCTTATAAAAGACGAGACCTCTTTTCTCTCTTATACAGAGTTTTTAAACAAATATCATTGCAAACGCTGCCCACTTGCTTTTAGTGGTATTATTGCAACATTAAAGAAAATAAGGAAGAGATTCAAAGAAAATATCGATGGTCTGGAAACTGTCGAGGTTGAATCGTTCACTAAAGCTTTCCAAAAAACGAAGAAACCCAGCAATTTAACTTATAGAAATCTCGTGGCAAGAAAGAGTGAAAAACCGAGATCATCCCAAACAAAATGGTACAGAGATTGCGACCTTGATGCGGAACAAATCAATGGATTGGAAAAAAACATTTCAGCTTGCAAGAACATGCACAAAAAGTACCAAAATTATTATTTTCCAATTTAAATTTCTCCATACATGTTGTCTACAAACTCCTTTTTGTATAAGATTGCTGTTAAAGATAATGATCTTTGCACCTTTTGCACGGAAGAAACAGACACTTAGCTTCACCTTTTCTGACAATGCAAAGTAACCTCTCATTTCTGGGGAGCCTTTTTTCAATGGCTGCAATCATGCTCTTTAATTCAGAAGGGAAATCATCTTGCCATGACCACTGGTTTGGGACTGACACCAGACAGCTCAAACACGAAACTGCAAATCAACTTCTCCAGTCTCATGAGCAGATTTTATGTTTGCAAGTGTAAGTTGAGAGATGAAACTCTCAACCTTCCACAATTTTTGCGCCTTTTGAAAAAAGCTTATGAAATTGAAACAAATGAGGTTAACTTTCAGACTGAAAAATGGAAACCTCTCCTTGGCCACTTTTAAGGATTAAGATAGCAAAAATTTGCAAAACTCAAATCGCGTGACCTTATTGGGGATGTTACCGACATAGAGCCCTATTTATGATTGTCCAAATATGTAATTAGATTTTACAGTGTATTCCAATAATAATTAACAATTAGACTACGAGCCCGAGTTTTCTACGAGGCACAGCCGAGCTCGAGTCGACTATCGCTCGTAGAAAACGAGGGCGAGTAGCCTAATTGTTTTAGTATAAATTTACTCGTAATCTCATTACATAAAAGAAAAAAAAATGTCAAGTAACGCGTGGAAAAGGACTGTTTCATTATGTTTCATCAGGTTCAAACGTGGCGCGCCTTTCGCGCAGGGGTTGTCATTTACAAAACTTGTTACCCATTGCATTGAGCCTCTTGACCAGGGTCAAGAATCGCTCAGCAATGTTCTGCTCAAGAAGGGAAGTTCGGGATCACACGCAAAGCGATCCACTGCGCACTGCTCCCCGACTGGCCTAACACTTTCGGAGAAGCGAAATTAAGATGGTTTAGAGGAAAATGCCCCGATTACGAACAGTGAATTCCTGGCCATGCACTCATTGCGGAGTCCATTTTAGTTTGGTCAAGAATTTCAAACACTTTTAGTTTATCTCAGAACTTCAACACTCATTAGTAAATTAATTTAGAGAGCAACTATAGAATGCTGGGCCACATAAACACAAACTTTCAGGGCTGCAATACTCAAGATAAACGTCGAATTCAAATTCACGCACGCAGTTCTTTCTCTCCTTCATCGTCACCTAAACCAAGCGCAAAGGCTTTTAGTCCTACACGAGACAACTCTTCAACTTGATCTTTCATTATGGACCCCAGCGGCGACACGTGACTAGAACAGTCGATCATTTTAGTGTTTAATGTCGTCAGATTGAAGATGTCGATCGCTTTAGTCCTCCAGTTCTTTTTCCAAGTTTCTTTATCAACACAAGACAGCAGTTAAAAGATTTAACTCTCCCCAAAACCAGTCGGGAGAATCCCAAACTCGTGTCTCTTATTCGCCACCGATTCTAAGCAAAGCTTTGGCTCTTCTTTAAGCCGAGGAATATGCGGAAATTCTCGCATAGAAGCCTGTATCGCTTGCTTCAAGATTTTTCTTGAAGTGAAGTTACAAAACGCG
>BLAZ01000638.1:231383-233883 GCA_014633955.1 Acropora tenuis
GCATGCATGAAGCACGTCTTGCATCAAAGGGGGATGTGGGTTCCTGCTTGTTCACTGAAGTTAAGCCCTGTTGGACGAGGTGGATAAGAGGATGGGTGACCATCCAGGATCACCCTATGCTGTATTCTTTGGAGTGTTGTGGGATAGTTTCCTTGCACGTGCAACGACAAAGCCACAAATCAATGCTTTGATTGGTTGAATGAGGACAACTAATGGTGCTGCACGCACTAAAGTACATTTCTTTGACGTAATCTCTCAAGCGACGACGTGACATTTTCGAGTTTTGAGGTTCTGACGTCAGCGTTAGCCGGCAGCAGTAAATCTTTCATGAAAGTCGTCCGTGCCAATCACTCTTTTTCCATTTTGTACAACGTGACTAATGTGGAATAATCGCCAAGGATTTAAATTACTGCAGAGGTCGATTTTTAAACGACGTTTTCGTCGCAGCAGTTGTTGTAGCTTCTTAAACTCCGTAATATCAGTTTTCATGGGTTCTTTCTTCAGTCGACTGACGAGTATGCCGAGTTTATCTCCAAGCGACATGAGGCCTTTAAAAACTACAGAGATGCAACGATATCTAAATGGAGCGATAAAACGCGGTTGGCGTCGGGAAGACTTAACAGCAAGGTAATTCAAGCAAGTCCTACGTTGTCTTTCGTGAATACACGCAGTGAGGTGCCCGTTGATTTTCATAAGTAACTCACTTGGTTTATGGCCGCACCCTTCTGATCTTGACATCCCCAGTTGTTTACGTGGTGCATGGACCGTTTGCTTCAAATTTTCTCAGTTGCCTTGAGTGCAAATAAAACACAGCATTAACAGAGGGACAGGGCGGGACTGAGGAGAGGCGGTGGGTAAAACGACGCACCGGAGGCGTACGTTTAAACCAGGCTCTCGTTTCTTTCGACCACAAATAAGGCGCCTACAGTACTACTGAGAGTTCAGTTACAAGTAGGCCGAGACTACTTGTGAAGTCTTACTTGTTCCGATCTTTCCCATGATTTCGTTTTCTCGTCCCGACTAAATGTCCCTGGTTCTCCGAGACGTGAGCACACCTGCCTTCAAGGCAGACCCAAAATGAAGTTTAAAAAAACAAATTCCCTCGATTTTAACAAGATGTTTCCCTTTTCCTTTGCAGTCTTTTAGTTCCTTTGACAGATCGGCATTGGCTCAGATAAATCATGTAAGTATGTTCTGGATTACAATGAGAAAGACGTGACTTTAAAAATGAAATAATTTAGATGTCAGCTTCTACTAACACCGTCTATAACTATAGTTTCTTCTTTACTTTACCAAATCATCATAAGTATACAACCTTTTGGTGTTTCCTTAGTTATCCAAATATGTCCAATACAGATGCATGATCAGATTCAAGCGGCTTTGCAAAGGCGCGTAAGGTGTTATTTGGTGTCAACCTAAGAACTTTATTTGATACTCTTTAGTTTGGGTTGTGCTTGCACTTTGTGCAAGGGAGACACTTTATGATGTGTACATACGTGTCAGGAATTTCATAATGTCAGAGCATATGGATAACTCGATCTCCCATTAACTTTTCTTCATCTGATTAGAGCAGTTTTCAAATGACTGTCGAAAGTAATTACGTGATTGTGATTGCTACGCTTAGTGATTGGCTTAAAAGACTCGCGCCAGTTTTTCAACCAATGAGAAGCAAAACCTAAACCAATCGCACCTTGTACGGGTGATTCTTCCCGCGCTTCGAGCGAGTTACAGGTAATTGCTAGGAATTGTGATTGGTTCATCGCGCTGTTTGCTCACTGATTGGTCGGAGTAACTGCTTTGGTTTTGGTTTTTCGACACTCATTTGAAAACCGCTCTATTCACTGGTTTTCATTCATTCACATTTAATTTAGATTTTATCTGACAAAGAGCGCCTCATCAAGCGCACTCAACTGAAGCGGTCCGCCTTCAGAGTGCTGGGCAAATCAAAGAAGGAAGAAAAGTCAGAAGCGCTTCCAAGCGAGGTAAGTCCGTAATTCGCTTCCCTTCAACACTGTTTGTTTCTTTAAGTAAGGGCTGACGAACCTTCTTAACGAAGGGCTTAAGTTTCTTTCTAACCGTTTCTGTTGGACAATTACAGTTGCGAGTAATTCTTGGTCTTTGAAATGTCAAATTCGCTAGTGGCTTTAATATTCAGTCCAGTTATTTCCAGAGCTCGAAGGTATCGTACAGGCAGGTGCTGCGTTGTCCGACATTCAGTGCTTGGAGTGTGAGCTTATCAAAGGAGGATAAATAAAACATGAGACTGTGTTGCGTAAGAAATTCGTTTCTGCATTTTTTCTCTTTTAGGATCAGTCAGATCTGCATTTGAAGGACTACGACCCAGAGATCTTCGACGACGATGATTTTTATCACCAGGTATGTGAAAGTTCAATGTAAACTGAATGGCGTTTTTAAGGTGGATGCTGTTTATCGAAGATTGTTTCTAGTTAGATTTCTGCCGACTTAAAGTAAGCGTCACAGAATGTCCGCTCACCCTTTT
>BLAZ01000638.1:257873-260373 GCA_014633955.1 Acropora tenuis
TAATATTTCTCTCTTTTCCCTCCTCAAACGTTCGACAGCATTGTTGTTTTGGGAAATAACTTATCTGTCAACCTTGGTAAATGTTGGAAAAATTGTCGCCCTATTTCACAACAACTAACCTACAGTTTACGAACTTTCGCCCGTGTCTTTTTTCGGTTTCATAGGAAAAATGTTCCCACCTGTTTCCGCTGGCAAGGACAGCAGTTTTCCAACTTTTCGAATATATACTAATCTATTTCCAACATTAAGGATAAAGTCGCTAATCTTTTTTTTAATTCCAGTGAAATATTTTCGCCGTACTTGAGCCAAAATTAACACGTTGCGACGGTATTTTACCATGAATGGCAATTATAAATATATATATATATATAGTATTACCCTCCGGGCTTTCGCATGTTAAGATATCCGGTTGAATTTCCTCGCGATTGTGCTCTGTCTGAGTAACTTATCAATTATTTTTATTTCCCTCTTTTTTTGGTTCATGTATGAAGTATAAAGTCCTTCTTTTTCTCATTAAATTAACTGCTCGTTGCGTTGGGAAACGCAAACTTATGATAGCGTATCACTGTCAGATATCGCACAATAAAAAAAAAAAGAAAAAAGAAAGAAACATATATATCGTGCTCTTTCTTGTTTGTACAATTACAGGAGATATTTGATACACCTAAACCTCGCCACATGCCAAGTATTTCAAAATTAAGCCGAAAAACTACAGCTGTCATCCAAACAAATTGCAAGGTAGTAGATATTCCAATTATTTACTGATAGTTCGAAATCTTAGGTTTAGGTGAATAATTTCCCGCACAACAACATAAGTTTCCTCGATCCAGTAATGTGCCGATTTGGTTTCTTCCAAGGGGTATTTCATTGTTATTCAGCTGTTGTTATTATGTAGATTTGAATTTTGAATAACCACACGTTATTCACCACCGTAGACTTAATTATATTGTTGATAAACGATTTCAGTTTTGTATGATGCTTATAATCACCAACCGCGTCATTACAACTTCATAAAAGTTTTCATAAACACAATAACCAGATACAACGCTCTCAGAATGATGGAGCTGACCGGTTTAATTCAGAGGCGAAAAGATCTCGTTTAAAAAAAAAAACGAGAGAGAAAAAGAAACAATGAAAGAAAGCAAGAAGGGAAGTCGTAAAATATAACAATTTCACATAATTTCTTAGCCGAATTATTCTTAAGAGAATCATTGCTCGATCAAAAGCAAGGGAAAAAACATACCAAACAAACTATTTGCGTGAGTTAAGACTTTTCAGCAAACTCTAATATCTCATTGCTCTTTCTAATCGTGTTAGTCTATTTTCGACAACTGAATCATGTCTTTCTGGATTAGAAAAGAGATTAAAGGATTACTTCAAAGCAATTTAACGCTGTTTAATGAATGTATTCTTTGTGTCGTTGTGGAGAAGTGAATGTCTGGAATGCGAAGTGATTTTCCTTAAGAACAGCGAACGGAGTTCCGTTTCCATCTTTCACAACTTTTAAGCCTATAAGAACACACGCAGGACATTTCACACCACCGTGCAACATCTTGTCTAAAACAGTGACGGGTCTAACGTTAAGAAGACGTCAGTTCCCTTTGTTCACTTCGTTACGAGACCTCACCATTACGGCCCGGCCAAACGATAAATGTTGGAAGACCGAAAATGTTGGGTGAACCAACATTTTATCTTTTGGCCACCGTGTTTGATGACCACTCAACATGTTGGATGATGCTGGAACATGTTTGATGCAGTATCAAACATTTGATCCAACATCATCCAACATTTCTTTTGTTCTCATGTTGGATGCGTGAAATTTTGTTCGTTTGGCCGGTCTCAACAACATGTTACATGCGCGCACGCGCATTAGGACTGCAAATTCAGCCGTTACCATAGACACCGTTTGCTCGCGTCAGTGAAGTCTGAAAATGTCAGCGAGCGAGGAAGCAGCGCAGAATATCGATCAAACTTCTAGCAAAAAAAAACACCAAAACAAAAAGCAAGACGTTGGAGCGACGAGGAAACTGACCGCTTGATCGACCTATTGGAAGGGAATAGATGCTTGTGGGATGTTTTTGTGAAGGGAAGGCTAAAAATTTCGGTGCAAGCCTTTTCTCGATCGCCTGACAGACTTCTTGAACTATATATGAGATTGCAGCCCTGGAGATTCGAAACTGAAAACTTAGAGATCTAAAAGTTTCTCCCGTAGCAAGAAAATGGTGAATGTATGTTTGGTATCGTTTGGCCACCTCCTAATTTTCAACATGTTGCACTGTCCAACATGCAGCCAACATGTTGGACCGTCCAACATTTATCGTTTGACCGGGCCTTTAGAGGGCTTTGGATCCGTGAACTAGAATGTAGAGCATGCGCACTTGTCCGTGACACTGTAACGCAGGCAATCATGTTCCTAGGGGCAGGAGACCGCTGGTCATAGGAACGAGGACTTTGGGAACGACAAGATTTTAACGTAGCCGGGAAAGTGGCTGTCGGTCGC
>BLAZ01000641.1:52488-54988 GCA_014633955.1 Acropora tenuis
AGTTTCTAGTCCTGTGTTTGTGCTTCACTTATTAAGAGGGCCAGGTGGCTCTGGAGACAAGATTGTAAGAGTTCCACATTAACTCAACACCAGGCTTTCATAACAATAAATATCCAAATATGAAGTTGGGAATTTTTAAAACCTGTCTTTCAAAAGAGCAAGAAATGCCCTCTTCTCTTCAATCTCCAGTCAGAGTTTTTCCCATCTCTCAGCTGCTTCTGCTTCATATTTCTGTTTCTCAAATTCAAACTCCTTTTTTCTTTAAAATTAGCTTTCCTTTCATTTTTCTTTTCCAACATCTCTATGGCTGTAGGCTTTAATGCCCTTTTCTTGATTTTGACTGGCTTTGGTTTTGAGGCTGGAGAAAGGAAAAGTTGTCTTAATAAACTTGACCACCAATATCCCAAAATGCAATCTTCATTAAAGAAGAAAGTCTGTGGGAACACAAAATCCTGAAATATAGCCCCACTGGCTTTTAATCATGTAATTCTATTCTTTTCAATCCTTAAAACAACAATCCTTTGAGGAATATCACTGGGACTATATTTTGGAATTACAATCCTAGTGAGGGGGTAGTATGCAGGAAACCAAAATAATATGTATAACAACTGACCTGCAAATACACAGTATATGTAATACAAGAATGCAGCCATCAGTGTTTCAGGTACGCAGATAAAGGGGGGAAGGATCAAATGGCAAATAAATGTTTACAGAACTGACAGAAACATCAAATCCCCAGCAAAAAGTCTCCCAACACCCAATCTCCTTGTCTCAGCATCCCCTAATACATGAAAAAAACTCTTAAACTCTTTTTTTAAGGAATGTTAACATGGAGAGGTGACTCTTCAGATTAAATGCAAAGGAAATGGTAACAGTTGTACATGTATCAGGTAATTATTACCTTTCTTTCCTTTACTTGTACTGGAAGCACTGCTACATGTATCATCAGAATGCTCATCTGAATCTGCATCTGCTTCATCATCAGAGCCTTCAAGGTTTCTCTCTGATGAAATTTTAAATGAAATTTGTAATGTCAACTCAGGCTAGGACAAATATAATTATTGGATATGAGCCATTTATATTTCTAGCTCTCACTATGGCAAGAGAGTTTTAACCTTGGAATCAGAGAGATGTAAATTGAAGGGCTCAGGGCAAAGACGTCCTAACTGACATTTTGGGTCTTTTTTCATTTGTGCCCAAAAGTGGCTGATTTTTAGCATGTGACCCAACGTTATTAACAAAAATAAGTGTTTTATATTTTTTTTTGGCTGGTTTGTTTTTGATTTTCAAGAATTAACGTATGCAAGAAGCTTTGTTTTTCGAGGCGGCATTGTCTCATCGTTCGTTCCCAGCGTCGCTGAGTTCATTGAAGCGAGACGTAAATAATTTTGTTCAAGGTTCAGACGCTAAATCTGCGAATGGCACGGTGGCTCAGACGAGTGGTGGCGCACACCTACAGCGGATAATCAGCGTGACCGTCAGTTCGACTTTGAGAAATCACCGTTTGATTTTGTTTTTTTTTTACTTACTTTTCTTTATTAATGAGGACAGAAATACTGTCTCATCGCCGCCGCTCCAGACCACTGTAATCGAAGAAGTGAAATTCTCTCAACGATGAAATCACTGATGGAGTGATATATTTTACATAGTTTATTACACACTAAACTTTTGACAACAGTTAGTTGATTCCAATTCGATATTTCACAAAGACGGTATTTTTTTCCTTCACTTAACTTTCTTTTAATGAGACAGTTGCCCTTTGGTTTATTGTCGAGTAGGTTTCAGCAGAAAAGGATCAGTTGCCATTTGCTGAAAAAGTTCCAATTCTCAGCAAGCGAGGCGCGAGGCGTGCAGCGTGTTGGTCACGTAGTTGTAGAGCGAGAACAGATTTAAACTCTAAAGCAAACCCTACTCATTTAACATGGCATGCTGGCGCAATCAAGTTGTGGACGCACGCTTGCGGAGGTCAGCAAGTTTAAGTCAGTTCGATATTCATCAAGTTCGTTAGTTTTTTTTTAATACTTTTCTTTATCAGTGAAGACAGAAATACTGTCTCGTCGCCGCCGCTCCAGACCTCCTTAATCGAAGAAGTTGCGTATGTTAAGAAGATTATAGTACCGGAGGAAGCCACATATCACGAAGCATGTCCGTTCTTATTGTTTGTCCGTTCTTATTGTTTGTTTGTCCGTTCTTTATTGTTTGTTCTTATTGTTTGTTTGGATGCATACAAAATTCTCTCACTGATGAAATATATTTTACATGAGTGAGGAGTACAGGAGAACAGGAGTGATGAGTGATTTTACAGGAGTGATATCTTTTACATAGTTTATTACACACTAAACTTTTGACAACAGTTAGTTCATTCCAATTCGATATTTCACAAAGACGGTATTTTTTTTCCTTCACTTAACTTTCTTTTAATAAGACAGTTGCCGTTCGGTTCATTGTCGAGCAAGAGGAGATTTAAGCTCTAAAGCGCACCTGACCCATGTAACACGCT
>BLAZ01000641.1:89988-95016 GCA_014633955.1 Acropora tenuis
TTCAGTATTTCTCTCATGATATTCGCTTGCGAAAGAGGAGGTGGCAAATAAAAACTTTGCAGCCCCTCTAGAAATCACAGAGAACTCCTTAGGCTTTCCGACATGCAATTCTTTAACCACAGATCAGCAGGTGCTACACGTGAAATGCGCCTCATTCTTGGACAGGTAATTAAGAATGTGACCCTCGAAAAAGTAAAAAGAGGTAGTTGCTTTGCCCTCCTCTGCGACAAAGTTTGCAACATTGCCAACAATGATCAGCTGGTCACCTTTATTAAGTACGTTAATCCTGACAAGCTCCGAGTCAGCCAATGCTGAAACAACAACTGTGTTGACGCAAATCGCAGGGTTGAAATTGGAAGTGTCAAAGCTGACAGGTAACAGGAATGGAGTTTGTAGTAATTGTCAGTGGGTTGCCTGTGGAACTTGTGCCCGCAGTGCATTATTGGGACGTAAATAGTAAAGGTTAAGATGGTAGACATTACAGAGTTGCTTCTAAGCTTTGTGAAGAGTCCAAATTACTGCTGAGTATGCACTTTATTTGCCATACTTATACAGTTGTAGTCATTATTTCATAATTCAGCAAAGACAACTGCTTATGCAAAAGCAGTTGTAAATTACAACCAGATTTCATTGTCATCCCAAGGTCGTACGATAATTTGGAAGTCTTTCAAAAAGGCTCGCAGAACCAGATAGCTCTCCATAGAGAAGGCGATACATGGTGTTTACAATGATTTTGTCCCCGAGTCAGACACTTCACTTGTTGAGTAAAGATGGAGATTCAATGGCTACTGGTCTCTTGCAACAGGTTGGAAATATCAAGTTTCTTTCAGCTGTATATTTGTTGTACTAGGTTCTACCCCCACTTGCTCATCTCAGTAAAGTGTTTCAAGCAGGTTCTGTGTCATTTTCAGCAATTGGCCCAGCTATTAAATTTCCCCCTTTGAGGCGCTTAAGACTGTGTGAGAACAGAAGAAGCCACTACGTGCACTTCAGAAAGATCTTTGCATGGATGGCAGGCTTTCTGTTTGTGATGTCTCCTCCTTCAGCCCATCAGGAACAACATCTAACTAACCTGACTGACCAGTATGTCAAAGCCCTACAAGAGAACATCAACAACCGATTTGATGAGAGCCTTCCCGTCCTAACTGCATTCCGCATACTTGATGTCCCTGCCATTCCCAATTGATCTTTATGGAGTACGGAGTCAAGGATGCACAAATTCTGGCTGAACATTTCTTCCAGGGAGAGCCAGAGTAAAAGAAAAATGAACAGGAGGAACTCCTCTCTTAATAGCAAACGTTGAAATATAACAAATGAGAGAAGACATTACACCTGAGATTGCTAAGCCAACAAACAACATGTTGATAAAGTCCCCAACAGAGTGGCTTCCAGAGTGGATGCTCTATATGCATTCAATTTACCAGTATGTTTATCCTGAAATGCTCCACATTGCTGAGGTGTGCCTTTCTTTGCTAGTAAGCAACGCGTGGCCTGAAAGGAGCGCCTCAGCAATCAAGTGTATTAGGACGTGGATGAGAAGCCGATTCAAAGATGATATGCTTGAGGCACTGATGCAGATTTAAATTAACAGTCCAAAGCTAAAGGAACTGGAATGCACCGGTGTTGTGAACGAGTCAGTCAAACAGCTGTTAAAGTAGAAGCCTAGAAGGAAGCTGGCCAGGAAGACTTCAACTGGTAATCGTAACACCTCTACAGTTTCAACGAGATTTCTGAAACTGAAGGTGAAGAGCCTGAGAATATTGATGACAGCGAAGTAGTTCAGACTGAGGAGGAAGATCAGCTTCAACTTGAGATTAATGCTGCTATTGCAGTGATAAAACAACCAGATGGTGGAGACAGTAACTTAGATAGGGCTTTTGAGTCGGACAACGATTATGACTAACGTTATGTGCATGTTGCACTACTTCGTTTTGGCTAACAGGTCCTTGGTTAGCAGTTCTTCATTTATCCAATGCTGCAGTAGTTTAAACCCTTTTTAGGTAACCAACAGTTTTTTTGTAGCTTTTTTAAAAGTCATGGTAACATGTGGAAATCAGTAATGGAATATGCAAGTGACTGTAGACCGATAGTAAGACAACAATGTAAGATAGAACTCCATTTTATTTGTAAACATTCTTTCCTATTTCATTTGGTTAATACTTCAGGACTCCAGCTATGCATCTGCAAATGGTTCACATTGCTGTATACTTTATGTAATGAAAAATTCCCACGATTCAGTATTCTTTGGTTGATACTAATGCTGTGGTTACTCAATCATCATTTAGTACTGCATTTGATGCGAGAATGCAGGAAATGGTATTTCCGGGCTTCTAGATTCCAATCCCCCCCCCCCTAGGGGGAGAGGCCTTACGGGCCCTGAAGTGTTACAGCCCCCTCCTTTAATAGGGTCAGCTGCCTACTTCAGAACTTGTTGAAACCCCTGCATACATGGATTGGATTTGCTCGACATTCATCCAGAATCCTATGGAGACTTGCTCATTCCCCTTGTGATGAAGAAATTACCTGAAGAAGTAAAGCGTACTATGTTGAAAAGTCATGATGAAACCACGTGGACCTTAGCTGACCTCAGAAAGAACCTTTGGCATGAGGTGGAGACAAGGGAGAAGAGCAGTCTAAGCCAGTTTGATAAAGAAGTGTCAGTACAAAATCCCCCTGTCAATTCCAAGTTTTCTACAGATGGTGCTTTGTTCTATGGTGCCCTGGGAAGAGAGAATGCCAAGAATGGCTGTACGTTTTGTGATGGGCCCCACCCCTCGGACTCGTGTAAGATTATCCTAACAATTGAGCAGAGACTCCAATTTCTCCGCAACAAGAAAAGATGCTTCAGGTGCTTTAAAAAAGGTCATATCTCAAAGTCCTGCTACTCGAAGAAGTATTGTTCGCGGTGCAATGGAAAACATCACTTGGCGTTGTGTTAATCAACTGCAATTGGCGGACGTAAATCTTCTAGAACAGATCCAGTTGAAGAAAATACAAGCAATACAAGCAAGAAAAATCCTGATTAAGATGATTCAACCATCCCAGAAGAATCTACACTTCTTGGCTCCACGCATACTTCAAGATACCACCTTACTACGTCCAGCACTTGCCAAGCACAACTACTATTTGATAGTGGATCACAGTGCACATTTATCCCTCAAGGTTTGGCCAACAAGATTGGAGCTCAACTGTTCAAGAAAGAGGAGTTACTGGTGAGCATGTTTGGTCACGACAAGAGGACCATGGTGGACTTCAAAATGTTTAGAGTCTCCCTCATGGCCAATAGAGAAGAAATCATCATTAATGCCTTGGTGTCCCCACTAATCTCACCTCCTATCTCTGCACATCTTCAGTATGATAATTGTAATTTCCCTTATCTAAAAGGGCTTTGTTAAGCAGATCCAGTAAGGACGAGAGGACCACTGAAAATAGACATCAATGGCAATGCTTATTATGGATCGCTAGTAACTGGAGAGATAATCAAGGGAGATGGGCCCATGGCTATGAATAGCAAGTTTGGTTGGCTCATATCAGGACCAGTGATCCAAGCTGGTCCACTATCAGAAATTATTGAAATGCATTGTTACAGAATTGAAGTTATACCTGCTCAAGATGATGAAACGCTAAATAAAATCGCTCCGCGATTCTGGGAGTTACATTCACTCAAAGATCGCTGTCTCCCTTAAAGTTGAATATGAAGTGCTCAGACATTTTAGCATATCAGTGAGCTTCAACGAACAAGAAGGAAGGTATACAGTCCAGTTGCCATGGAAACAAGATAAGCCACCATTGCCATCTAATCATCATTAATCTGGGACTTTGCAAGAAAAGACTGTGTGCAATAGTGGGTTGTCTGGGAAGGAATTCAGAAGAGCTTGTGAACTATGATCAAATCATCCACAGCCAGTTAAAAGAAGGGTTGACTCAAAAAGTGAAAACCCTAACCGTCACACTGGAACCTTGCACTACATCACACTGTTATTAAAGAAGGAAGAGTCACAAGCAAGATAAGAATCGTCTTCGATGCCTTTGCAAGACTCTCATCTGTTGCTCCTAGTCTAAATGATTGTCTCCATGTTGGACCATCACTTCTACTGGACCTGAGTGTATTGTTGATGAAATTTTTGAGTTCCTCAGATAGTCATGAAAGTAGATATCGCAAAGGTCTTTCTTCAAGTTGAATTAAGTGAGGTAGACTGGGATGCAACAACATTTCTAAAGATTAAGAAGCTTCAAGAACCTATGGATGCAGAAAGAAACATTGAATGCTAGACAAGCAAGGGATGATTGGGTCGCAGAGAACCTTAAGAACTCCATGTACGATGACGATGCAGAGTACTATCACCGTCATTCTGGACAGATCTTTGCTAGTGCAGGAATAAACCTCAGGCAGTGGACCACTAATTCAAGTATGCTGAAGGAGAATTTGGTTGATGAAAATACCAGTGAATTACTTACTTAACTAAAAGAAGGATTTCTTACTTCCGTTGTGTGCATGTGGGAGGGAGGATGTTGTGAATTAATTTCACCCATGAGAATGAACTGTGGCTGTAGCGCACAGGTGCCTTTCCGTTTATATTAATTTGTTTGCTATAAAAGATTTTGCATTTATATTTTTCACACGCATGGTTTGTAAGTCGTCAAGGAATAAACCATCTTGAGTTACTTTGGTTGGAGTCGTTGGAACTTCTTGAGATATCCTCACCTTAAAAGCAGTTTCTTAAGTTTTACTACCAGGATAGTAGAGTCATCCAGGATAGATTATCCTTCCACTTTCTCATCAGGTCTTGGTGCATTTTTGTTCACATTTGGCAGATAGCCTCCACCACTCTTCAACTAAGGTTTACTTACCAGGGATTTGCTCTCTGAACATAGACATGGGCTTCAGTGACCCACTTGTCAATTGTCTCCAACTACAACAAATACTACGTGGTAACAAGCATCACCAGGGCTCCCACGAGAGCCCTCGCCAGCCAGTCACAGGGATTTAATTAAAGTCATTCACTCCTCTCTCCAGACTATAAATAG
>BLAZ01000641.1:116660-119160 GCA_014633955.1 Acropora tenuis
TTGTCAGGGCCCCTGAAGGGAGTTTGTGATGATTCACAGATAAATGTCCACCTTCACCTTGTGGGTAACAGTTTGTCACGCAATGAAGAGGCGTTTGTTGATAATCGAAAATTGGAAGATAGCGCAAGGAAGCTGTGGGACTTCGAGACACTCGGAATTCGGGAAGGGGATCAAGTCCACGAAGCCTTGAAGGACGCGATTGTGTTTAACGGAAACAGATACGAAGTCTCTCTACCATGGAAACAGGGACATGGGCCCCTGCCGACCAATTATCACAACAGCTTGAGACGGCTAAAAGGTCAATTAGGACGGTTAAGGAGTGACCCCACAGTTCTGAATGCATATGAAGGGATCATAAAGGAACAAGAAGAGGTTGGAATAGTCGAGCGAGTGACGGAGTTAGAAACGACTGAGAAGATTCATTATCTCCCGCATCACGCAGTCATCCGGAAAGATGCCAAGACGACCAAGGTCAGGGTCGTGTACGACGCATCGTCTAAAGAGGGAAACAGGGGTGTGTCGCTGAATGATTGCCTTCATGTGGGACCTGCGTTAACACCACTGCTGTATGAAATTCTAATTCGTTTTCGAGAGAAGCGCGTTGCGTTAGTTGGTGATATTGAAAAGGCATTTCTCAATATCGTTGTAAACAAACGTGACAGGGATTGTTTGAGGTTTCTCTGGGTAAATAGTGTTGACAGCGAGCAATTAGAGCCCATTGTTTACAGGTTTTGTCGTGTTGTTTTTGGAGTTAATTGTTCACCATTCCTACTCAATGCAACACTGCAATATCATCTTGATTCGTTTATTGAGCTAGATCCTGAGTTTGTTCGTATCATGAAGAAGAGTTTTTACGTCGATGATCTCGTTTCTGGAAGGAGAGACACGCAGGAGGCAGGTGAGTTGTATGACAAGGCGAAAACGAGACTCGCTCTCGGTGGGTTTAAATTAAGGAAATGGCTAACGAACAGCGGGGAGTTGAGGGCCAAAATAGAACAACGTGAATTGCGTGACGAGACAGACGTAAACAAAGAAGTCGAAAGCGCCGACGAGAGTTATGCCAAGGAGACCCTTGGAGCGAAAGCGGGAATGAAGAATGAAAAGGTGCTTGGACAGTCGTGGAATTGTGAAAACGATGTGTTTATCTTTGAGCTGTCAGAAATGGTTTCAAAAGCGGATGACTTGCCTGTCACGAAAAGAAGTATTTTGAAGGTGATTGCAGGTATGTATGACCCCTTGGGGTTGGTGAGCCCAGTTCTTGTCGGTATGAAGGTTTTATTTCAAGAGTTGTGCATGGGCAAGGTAGGTTGGGACGAAGAGTTAAGTGGTGAATTGAAGACACGTTGGATGGGGTGGTTAAGTGACCTAAAGGGAGCGAAAGAGATTCAAATTCCTAGATGCGTTTATGGAGTACCCCTGGGCGAAGTTACTTGCTCACTGCATGGATTTGCCGACGCAAGTAGAAAGGCTTACTGTGCTGTGATTTATTTTGTGTGCGAGCTTTCTGGAGCTATCTCAGTGACGCTGCTCACTTCCAAGACGAGAGTTTCCCCTCAGAAGCCACAGACGATACCGCGATTGGAACTCATGTCCGGCAGAATTCTATCGACGCTCATGAGTACAGTTAAAGAAGCCCTCGAGGGGGAGGTACACATAGCGAGCACACAACTGTGGCTGGACAGCAAAACGGCGCTATGGTGGATAGCAAACAACGGCAAATGGAAGCAGTTTGTTCGTCACAGAGTCAATGAAATTCTGAAGGTCACGAAGAAGGATGAGTGGGGACATTGTCCGGGGGAGGAGAACCCAGCGGACATAGGTTCGAGAGGTGAACAGGCATCCAAGCTGAAAGAAAACGTCTTGTGGTGGAACGGTCCACCGTGGTTGACTGAACCAAGGACTGGATGGCCAAGCACGGAGATCAACGAGACTCCACAGAGTAACGAAGAGATGAAGAAAGTGACTGTCACGGTAGCTGGCGTGACAAGAAAACGTGGAGTCACAGATGTGATTGATATCAACAAGTTTAGTACCTTTGATCGGTTGTTGAAGGTTACGGCATGGGTGAAGCGTTTTCTGTTCAATTTTGTGTGTACCAGAAGGGGTGTGCAAGGGAGAGCGGGTATGTTGCAAAGAAGAGAAATGTACGAAGCAGAGCGAATATGGATCGGAACCGCGCAAGCGGAATTAAAGGGCAGTAAAAGCTATGATGACCTTGTCCGACAATTGAAACTAGAGAACCGTGACGGAATCTTGAAATGTATTGGCAGATTGGAAAATTCGGATCTGGACCTGGAATCGCAGGAACCAATCATTCTGCCCAGAAATCACAGGATGACCAAGTTGATTATCGAAGAATGCCATAGAAGAACGAAACACGGAGGAGTGCGAACGACGTTGGGAGAGTTGAGGTCAAGGTTTTGGGTTCCAAAGGGTAGACAAGTTGTAAAGAAGGTGTTAAGAGAATGCGTGACGTGTAAAAGACAGCAAGGAAAACCCT
>BLAZ01000641.1:157959-162959 GCA_014633955.1 Acropora tenuis
CTTGGGTACATCATTTTGTTTAGGTTTGTCTTGTGTTCTTACTGTATTAGGTGTTACATAGTTATATGTGCATGGTTTTACTTTCTTTTTTAACACACTTGCATTTATTACCGATTTAATGTTGATTTTAAACTTATTTCCTTTAATGTTTACGTTTAATTCTCTACTCAGAAGACTCTGGTGTGGAGGACGGGCTATTTGCTCAATTCAAAATTATTCTTAACAGCACGGTATTCACATAACTTTGGTAATCCAAATTTTTATGCTTTAATTTTCTACTTAAAAGAATACAGGAACTTTGAAACACACATGACTCCAAGGAAGCCTCCAGCATTCCCTGAGTATTGCACTTTAAGCATCTTTAAGCTTACATGCCTCTGAAATTTTTGTCTCCTGCTTCCATGCTTATCTTTTATAGAAAATAATGATAAGTTCACCTTCAGTGACTTCACTTTGCTCGAGTCTTCCTTAACAATACCCATCAATGAGCACCATGAGTTTCCATGTGCAAAACAGATGGATTCCCAGAGCTCATGCAGATGGCCTGTACTAAAAGTGGTTAAGGATTCAACCTCTCGTTTCTAACTGCATAGTTTTCAAAATCAGTTGCCTTCATGGAGACAATTCTTAGGGACTGGCCAATCATTTACCATCCTTAGGGCATTATTTTAAGCACATGATCACGATTGGAAATAATAAACCCAATATAGCTGCTTCTGTTACTAATGACCCTGAACCGGCATCACCTTTTGGGGACTCAGATCGGCTTCAACCTGACGAAGATGAGCCAAACAAATACACAGAGAATGAAAATGAAGATGAATAAGTGCAGTAGATGGATCAGTCAACAAGGGCTCGAGTTCCAGTTGTTTCACTGCTATAAACACTAGAATAAAATTTGGTATAAAGAGCCCTTATAAATAGCGCTTTGCACTGTTGCTAAAAATGGATTCAGTTACAGTACATGAGATCTCCCAAACACACAGACCAACACCTAAACAGTCAAAAGCTGTTATTGCACGTATGCACAAAGAAAGGAACCGCACAGATTAAAAGCTGAAAACTTAGTCAATTCACAGAGTCAACCTCATACATGATTGTGAAAATGGCCATAACCCTGAAAAACTTAAAACAATCTGAGTAAAGGGTCTTTCCACTGTTTCGAAACCATCTTAGGGCTTCCAAAAGTGAAAGCAATGGCTAGTGGAGGATCCTTCACAGTGAAAATACCGCACTATAAAAATGTACAGGGGTATTCTTCCTTAACCAAATTTACTGATCCACCAAAGGCAAATCCATCTGCTGCACAAGCAAGTCAACCACCTGCTTCCAAGACAAAAAGATTTTCGTCAGTTACAAAGAAAAAATGTATTAGGAGAGCTGGCTTCAAATCAGGGTTTTCAATCAAATACAAGTTGTCTACTATTGTCGAGAGTATGATTCTGTGCAAAACTCTAGACCACCAATGTTGTGTGCCTTGCACATCGCCTGGCACAATCGCTTCGTACTTGAAGCGATTGTAAAAATGGAGCGATTTTTGACAAATTACGAATAAAAAATGCCATTCTTTATCATTTTAAAAGACCTTGCCAATAATTTGAGAGGAAGGTTTGCATGTTTGAGGTTGAAGTAGACCTTGAGGGAAATTGATCCGGGCTACCAAGTTTTGCTTCGGGCTAGTAAATTCTAGAAATCACTAGCCTGATGGCTAGTATTGCAAGTAACCAGGTGTCAAACCCTTAAGATATGAACAGGTTTTATGAGAAAAATTATAATCTTGGGTCAAGATTTCTGCATGAGATAAAGCACAGCAAAATATAGGGCCAATTCATTTTGTTGATCATCTCAAGATTAATGTTCTGCCATCTTGTTTCACGTTCCACCACTGAGCAGTGACTACCAAATATTTCTTAAAACTTTCTTCGTGTATACATGCCAGGTACTTCTTGAAACAGAGTACTTGGTGAAACAAAACAGTTTATTCCACTATTTATAATACATGTGACAAAAACAACAACAGAGAAAGGAAATTAAAGGTGTATCAAAAGATTCAGAAGCAGAAGCTGGAGGTTCAGAAAGTTCAGACATTAACGAGAAGAACACTTGCACAGAAGCTTCCAGTGCAAAATTTTCAGTGAGGGGAAGACTGGTCAAATCGAGGCTTACGTGCTGTGAAAATACCATGTCCATAACAACAATATTGCATAGCTTATAACCCTCAAGGAGAGAAAAAAAGATGTTTAGTGTATGTGAAAAATAATAAATCCATAGAGTTCTGGGTAAAGAAACAAGGCAAGCAGGTTTTTTTAATCACTTGAACTTTTTGTTCTCAACAGAGGATACCATTTTAAATTGAGTTTTCACTAAATGCTCTTGATTCTTTCAAAGAAATTTCCTTTCCATCAACTTGCTTACAGGCCATTTTAGCAAAACTAAATAATTCCCTTTTACATTAAATTGTACTTTTCTTTTACTGTAATACTACAATTTGTTACATTACAGTAATGTGCAATTATTTTCCAGCAATAATTGTATACTGGTCTATGCAACGATAAACCTGAGAGAGAAATATTTATTTATCTAAAATTACCAGTAAACAAGTTACATAGCCAAAGGAATCATTAAATAGTATCACAGTTTTATATTAAAAACATACTGCATAAGCAAAACAGTTTCTTATCTTCTCAATGATTAAGGATAAAATTATTTGAACTGAAATGTCAATGCAAACTGAGACCTCACCCTCAATACTGTATATAATCATTTAAGTAATGTATGGATTTTGGTCATCTAAAAACACTGCTGAACTGTGTTGAAAAGTTACAGAATTAAATCTAACTCTTAAGTGTCAATATTTGGGATAATCATGTTCCAATAATTAGAACAAGGTTGTCATAATAGTATTGGTTTTTTTTTGTAATGAGCATGTTATGTTTTCGATAACAAAGAAAATACTGCAGTCCGATTTCTAGTACTCGAGGCACAAAGACATAATTGACAGGAGAAAGGTATCCTCTTGTTGAACTGTTGAAAGACAATTATTGTACTGGTCATTTCCAGATACTATTGTCTACAACTTAGGATCAACAAAGAAAGTGTCCTTATTTACAGTTGTATTTGTATACTTACATGTATCTATACATTAATTTTCCTACATTTAAGGATGAGAATTGATCTATGCCATTTGTATATTAGGCTTTTTCTTTAACATGGTACAACATGTGCCCAGGAGGCTTTGTGTATTTTCATCGATCCAAGCGGCAAGCTCACATAGCTCACATGGCTTAACTCGGATAACAACCAAGCAAACTTTAGAAGAAATTTTTGATGATAGAGACTATGAAATTAGTGACGGGGAAGGTGAAGATAGTTGGGAATGTGATAACGATAGCTCTGGTTCTGAAGAAAACAACGAAGGCAGCAAAGAAGTTGAAAGTTTTGAGCACAACAGCCCAAACCTCATGAAGACAGTAAAACTGAAGATGTGGCACCCAACAGAAGCCAAGTAACAGGAAGAGGAAGAGGAAGAGGGGGTCATGGTGCAGCAAGGGGTGGTCCTGGTAAAGCAAGAGGCACTCGTGGTGCTCAACAACCACGTGGTCAACAACAAAAACAAGTGCAAGCAGCTCTTGAAGCACAGCGGCTTTCAGTGGACAGAGCCAAATGTTCCTCCTTTCACTGGTACTCCTGGTATAAAGGTGCCACTTCCAAATAATCCTACAACAGGTGACTTTTAGAATTTACTTCTTACTGATGAATTTTTTGACATCCTTGTTGAACAAACAAATTTGTATGCAACTCAATACAAGAGGGACAATCCCAATTCTTCATTGACTTCTCTACTATTAGTATAATGTAAATAGTTACAAAGAAAAGTTATGCTATGTACAAGTACATTGAAAGTATATCAAAGAGGTTTTGTTACCACAAATCAGTGTTTTGATAGAAATCAAAACAGGCTGCCATGGAACGGGTGATTACCCTTTTCATTTCATTTGCATACATACTGTAGTGACTTTTCTGGTGCAGAAGTGGCAACTCAATTGAGTCCTAACCAGCTAAAAGTCCTCAAATTGTGAAAAACAATTTTTTTGCAAAATCCATTATGGTTATAGACAATGCAGTCTTAAATTAAAATTCACTTCAAAGTCAGTTAAAACACATTCCAATTGATAGCAGAAATTTTCAATCTTGTAAAACCTTGATATTCAAATGTCAACCACCAAAATTGAAAAGATTAAATACGATTAATCACTAACTTCCATTGTCATCCTCTTAACAATGTCATCATCATTATCACTGCCACTATTACCCTTGCGGTTGTTTGTGTTGTTGCTGTTGAGACTGCTATAAGTTATCATTATTTTCATTACTATGATTCTTATAAAGACAATAAGGAGTTCTGCTTTCAGGTTAGCCTAAATCTACACATTAGGCCAGTGGTAGCATCCAATGATAACTGGAGAGAATTTCCTAATAGCAGAGCTCCACTGTAATTGGACAGTTAAGCTAAGTTAAATTTACCGAAATTAAATAAATCCAACTAAAAATCTAGTGCAAATGGAATACATGTATGGAGGACGCTATTTAAATTGAGCCAGCAATTAATAATACCATCATACTTGCCAATGTTTCATTTAGTCTAAAAGCCAGGCAGTTTGAGATTTCCTTTTCTGGAAACTGCTAATATCAGCTGATAAAATTAATAGTACATCAAGAATGAGAGCCATCTTTAAAGATCAGGATAACTTTAGTTATTGCCAATTTTAAGCTATTAGGAAGTATGCCTCAATAAAGTGATAAATTAACATACTGTATGCACCCTGAACCTTGACAAAACCAAAATGTTTTTTTAAGGATTAAGAGACTGTAATAGCAAAACACTTTACCACTTCATTTACCATGGAAAAGTGCATTTAATTGGACAAGAACCAACAAATGATGTTTGGCCATTTGGATGCCAGAGAAACAGAAATTGGTTCAAACTCTTGTATCAGCTG
>BLAZ01000641.1:220411-227911 GCA_014633955.1 Acropora tenuis
ATAATAATGAGCGTTATTGCAATTTCGTATTACATATATTTCAGTTTAATATCGTTGCCTTCAATTACCCTTATTTTCCGTAAATAAAATAAATAGACAGCTTAATTCCTGTTAACCTTGAAATTACATTTAAGAACTAATCCTGTGAGAGGTTACTTTCTTTGATTGGTCGATCGCTCTCTGTTAGACATGATCGTTGTTCGTGTTCTTTCAAACGCTGTTGACACCGTAAAAGAACAGATGCAAAACATCCAAGGGGGAAGTTGCTCTTTAGAAATCAACTCTCTACCCTTGATGAAGAAAACATTGCGCCATCGGCGTCTTTGGAGGGTGAAATACAGAGTAGAATCATTAACGAAGATCTGCCGAACGATGAGGTTAAAATTGTGTGCCTTAATCCATCCGGAAATGTAATTAGCGGCGGGAGGAAGAAGATAGTATTTTTCGGGCAAAACTGATGTACTGTTCGGTAAAGTTACGGTATAACTTATATTGTTATTTAATGTCTTGGTTTGTTTTGATCCCACAACTCGCCTAATCTTCTAAAACTGATCTCTACACTACTTTATAGAATAGCAGCTATTGGAATACAAACATTTATACACTCAACTCTGCTGAGGGGTTGGGATTGATAATCAAGATCTCGCTGATATTGGGAGTATAACCAGAAAATGAGCCGATTTGGCAGTCATTTTGATTTATGTGTAACGTTAGTTTTCGATTGCATGTGTGTGTAATCTAGTGAATTGAAGTATATCCTTGTCGAAGTTTCGTAAAAGGTCATATCGATACCGTATGAAATGTGAAGAATATGAGAAACAATTCGGCTCCGATTATGAAGCAGCTCATTCCCGAATTGTTCATAGCGACCGAAAAAAGGAATGTCTGCCAGTGGTGGAATCGTCTTAGCTGCAGTTAAGTGGTTTCTTTTCTAAGAGCAGTATACAGCAGTGGAATCTCCAGGTCAGACACAGGAGGCAGTGCTTGTTGGATGCAGTCCAGATACTGAACAACGCACTATTTCATCAACAGCCGGATCTGGAATTAACTGACCCAGATTCACCTAAGCCTGATGCCTCAGTGAGACACGTTCATGAATCTAGTGAGCCCAGAAGCTCGATAGAAAAAGGCATTAAATTGGATGTCGGAGGGTTTGCTAAACTAGAGCCAGAGGGAACGTCCCTCCATATCCTCTTCGTTGGCATTAATGGCCCCAAAGCAATCTGTGCTATCCGAATGTCCAGGCACCGAGTTCAGCAGTGAGCCTTTTCCCTAGATGATTCCAGCCGGAGTGGTATATTAAGTAGCCATGGCTTAGTTAAGTTACGATGTCCAAAAAGACGAGTCCGTATGTTTTGCTTACAAAGAGTTTGGAAAGGATGATTCTTTTGTTCCAAGAATTGGAAGAAGCCATAAAATTAAAACTCAACTAAACAGAGAATCGTGTAAGTTGCATGACTAAGTGGCTGCAGTTGAAGTACTATTTCAAAAGCTCGCGCATCGTGTTTCATCGGGGCTTCCAAACACGGGAAAACTGATGAAAGCAAGAGGCTGCAGGCCGAGTGCTTTTACTGTTTTCGAATGTTTGGAAACCCTGATGAAACACGATGCGCGAGTTTTTGAAATAGCTTATCAATCGCGCCTCAGAAATAAAAGAAAATTGAAATATTCACGAATTTCTTACGCGTCGGCAAGTTTGTTGTAACAAAAAATTGATTTGCCTTTTCAAAAAGGGGTGAATGAAGAGGGCTTCATCTCAAGTGTGGTCACATGCTGATGCTATAGCACAAAAAATCAGAAAAGGCATTGAAAGTACGAAATTTACCTCTAAAGATGGCAAGGTGACTCGAAACAGACCATTTCACTGACTTCAGGACCTGACTGGTGAAACAACTGCGAGACAAACGATAGCTTACAACAGACGGGAGAAGACCACTTTCGTATCACAGTTTATTACACAGCTATTGACAAAGTCACGGTCGTCAGTGAACTTCGGTCAATGTTTAAGGCCAATGACCAGGATGTTTTGTGTGCACTGGGAGAAATCGTATTCAGCCGCTCCCAAAGCCACAACAACATCCAAACTGTGTCTAATTTCTATGGTGTGTATAGTGAAATGGTATCAAGTGAGAAATCAATCTTTGGAAACTTTGCGGATGGCAATACCTGGAAAAAACGCAGTCGTGAAGGTAAAGACCTTGCATCAATGTCGTCTCCATAACATTTTACCTATAATATATAAAGTTGGCCACAATTCCTGCAACCTCGTGCTCTGCTGAAAGGTCTTCAGCGCCCTTCTCTGCATCAAGACATATTTAAGATCCACAATGGGATAAGACCGACTTAACACCGTCGCCGTTACCAACGTTAACATTGAAAGGAAGTATACAAACAAGACAATGCAGAACGACACGCACAGGATTATTGACACATTCGGACGTCGAAGAAATAGTACTTCGTGATACTTCTTTTAGAGCTTAAGTGAGTTCATTTCGTAACCCTTTTTTGGTAATTTAGAAATGTTAACATCGATTTACCGAATACATGTTTACTATCAACTGCAATTTCGATTACTTTTCTCTAATTTGCATGACGTCTTCACCATTAAGCCTCAGGTAGATGAAACACCAAAAAGTTTGGCAGTTCGATGGCAAAAATGTTAAAGTTCGCCTTTCGCTTCTGTAAATACCGATAACGAAGCTGAAAAGCTTTATGATTCGCAATGATTGCTCAAAACGGTCAATTTCAGATGATTGCTCTTTTCCCCTAGTTCATGGTGAAGGTAAAACACAAACTCGCTTTTCATTTGAAAGGGATTGTTCGGAATGAGCGATCCTTGGTTGCTTAAAGGAAACGTCTCCATGTTGTTCGCTTTCAATTTGGATCTGATGAAAGGTTTCTACACGTGCTTGAATTAATCCAAAAACAAGCTGAAAAGGACATGAATTAAAGCGAAACATCCTATGAAATGAGATGCTGGCACTTTACAACATTACTCTGAGGAGACACTCTCTTATTGATAGAAGTTGTTAGCTCTGCATGGCGGGAAAGAGCTGGAATCGGCATTTTAATGGACACGATAGAAATCCAATGCACGGGTGAACACCAGCCATTTGGAAAGACTTCCTAATCCCACAGTCATGTGACAAATTGAAAGTAATAGATAAAAAGTTAATGATGCATGTGATTCAGCTTGCTTTCAGCCAGATCATGAATCTTTCTGGCTGAAGCAAGCCAATATTATGTTAAAATATTCTCTTTCTTTATCAGTCGTGATTGAGAACGCTCCAGGTCCTTATGCTTGCAAAATGTGTTGAACCTGGAAAGAAATTGGTATCAGCCGTTTAGAGATTAGAAGAAAAGAAGAATTTGTCGTCAAGTGCCCACGTCCTGGACTTGAAGAAAGGTAGGGGCGTGTTTGCAATTTAGTTTATCAACAGAGTCAGTGCGACTGTATGAAGATTTCAGAACTGACGTTTAGATCGTTAGCTAAGTCTGAGCCAATAAAAGTAGTAAAGAGGTGAATTCTTGCTGGTTCGGATAGATTTTAATGAGCGACCGGACACTGGCGGAAGCAAGGACATTACATTGAGTTCAATTCACAATTATCGCTTGAGAGCACTCTTTAAACTCTGCTTTATTTCATAATTGTTTTTGTTATTCAGCAGTCAATCGGGAAAGAACTACGTAATAAACAACATTTAGTGAGTCAATCACAATGCTCGAAAAGAATTAAAAGCTTGAAAATGACATTGAAATGTGTGCCCCAGCTACCTTTTGCAAGCAGGGAAAAAAACTTCCTTCAAAAGGTAATCAACATCAATGTAGCTTTTGAAGGAAGCCTTGGGCATATTGAAGAAAATGCAAATATTTACTTTGTTTTTCTTTTACTGTCACAAACTGCAAGGTTAGACATTCACCTGACGTAAAATGGAACCATCAACGTAGTGTCAATTGTTTACCCTACACAGATATGACCACACCCCAGCAACGAGGTAGGGAAAAAAAGGTAACAACGATCAATGTGAACAAGGAAATTGTCTCGAGCTAAAAACTGTCTTATCAACTCTACAATTATATATTCAATGTAAAATCGGTTACAGGAAGTGTCTATCCACGAATTCGTATAACAGGATACCCAAATTTTAATTTGATACAAGGAGGGATTTATGCTTACTTGGAGGGACGAGAACTTCGATAAGTGGGTTGCGAATTTTAACTCTCTAGCATTCCCTAGCCAGAAGCCCAGGTAAAAACGAAGTGAAAGGATACAAACCAGTACCACGTAAATCAACACAGGACTCTAAAACAGGGCCAAGATGAAGTTGTCCTCGACTGAAAGTTGCACGGGCATTGCGTAAATATCCCGTCAGATTCTATAGCTGACTCGGAAGTTCTGTTGCGCCAGGTGCGGTAACGAAATAAAATGATGATTGATTTGAGTAATATCTTGGCCTTTAAATTCAATCGGCAATTGTTCATCAACAAGTATCTCTCCCTGAGACCGAACACCAATTACAGGGATAGTTGACATAGTCGTTTTTTATCGTTTCATTGGGTTGGTGCAATCACGTTAAGCTAATTCGGTATTTCTTGATATTTCATTTGATCGCTCCTCGTTTACAGAAATGTGGACTATGCACTTCCATGCGGCAGAATCAGAGGTAAGTCTTTTATTGGTTACCTTGTAGCCTGAATTTCATCCGTCTCCTCGCTCAAATCTGCAAATAGGAGGTGCAGTGCCTTAAGGCGAGAAGACATGACATTCCACAGTTGGTTACCTGGATGTTCCCACAGCGCTACCAACACAACAGCAGATCTTGCCTGGCTGCACTAGCACCGTGATGAAAAAATTGTTTGGAGGAACCTTTAGTAAGTCATGTAAACAAAAAGCGGCTAGCTAATCTTGAGATGTCCCGCCGAGAGAGCACTGCGTGACATCGAAAAAGACGGCTACGAAGGAGATTTAGGACTCTACGGCTCATTTGGTTCTGGTTTATTCAAAGGAATTCAATATATTTGATGACAGCAAAGATTACTTAAGGCAGAAAAGATTACGTAAGGTTTCCCTTTTTACGGAAACGGAAGTTTTCTTTCCGTACATGATGCTAAAGTCAAAAACAATTCAAATACAGGGCAACTGTAGCTTTCTCAACAGACGGAAGGGAGCCTTGACACACTTGTAGCCCTCTTTGCATGTCTTAGGACCTATATCAGCATTAGGAGCGCTTTTGAGTAGGCACATTGTACCAGGGCCATCACAGGTCAATCGACAACAACGCATTCCACGCACATCACATCTTGTTGGCTCCTGGAGGAGATCGTGATATGGTTTACAATTGGGACTGGCCACTTGACAGGACGAAAGGGCGCCTCCCTGATCGCACTCGCAGTGATCGCATGCTGTGGAGTAAAAGAACTAATCCTTTAAGAGTTAGAATTATATCCTTTTAGTGAAAAGGATTAGTCAACCCGAAGTAGATGAGGAACTCAAAGTTGGAAAAAATTATTTAATTAAAAGTCGCGTATTTAAGAAGTTTCTTTTCTGGTTGCGGACAGTAACTGGTGAACTGCCGTATTTGAGTTTATAGGATTGGTTGACCTTTCGCGATGCAAACTGGGTAAGTATGGCTCATTGATTGTCTTTGCTGTTAATTTTTGTTGCGGGATTCTTACATAAAGTTATTATATGGATAGGTCTTCTCGCGATCTTTGAGTTTTTGTTGTTGACCTCTTTGCTGAGATGTAAATTGCAAGCTATGATGTTAATGGTCGTGTAGAAGAATATTCAATTTGCAAAAAACTATCATCACTGGACTTTTGTAACTACGATCAATTCGTTTCCTTCTAAGGCTACAAACCTTTGACAAGCATAATCGATTGAAGTAAAATAAACCAGTAACCTAAGGATCGCACGGCCATTTTAATGTCTTCTTCCTGGGCTCTACTGGCCTCTTAGCTATCCATAGGGAACAATAGCAAGTCAACATTAGCTTTCACTAGCATTTGCAATTGTTTTAAATTGCCGGCCATTTTTCTCCTTCGCAACTCTTGCGTGACAACGAAATACTGCAACGAAGAGTCTTGGTTTAACTTTATCAAATCTGGCGCAGGATGTTCCTCATAAACTTGCATTAATTGTTAGTTTTGAAGAGAATTTGAATTAGTAAACCCGGGGTTGGGGTTAGGGTTAGGGTTAGGGTTAGGGTTATATACTTGCAACCAGTGTGTTAATTGTGTTTCCTAATTATAACGCCAAAAGAATGTTCATTTCTCATATGTTTCTCGAAAGTAAAAGTCACGCTTGGCTTCCCAATTAAATCACTGAAATCAAAGATTACTTAGAAATGATAAAAGTGGGAGGATAAAACTTGCGACTTGGTAATAACACAAAGCAGTACACATCGATAGGAAAATAATAAACATGACAATAAAAATAGCGACGTGGTTGAATTGTAAATTGATATAAACAACACATCTTAAATGACATGAAAAACACGCAGGGTAGTTAATAAGCAGCTTACTTTACTTTAATCTGGAGCCGCGCTACGTAGTCGCTTATCTGTAAGCCCTTTTCTCCAGAAACCGAAAAGCAGTTTTCAGAGAAGCACCAGTGTTAACTATATATCACATTTTGTCTTCACATGCCTTTTCTTGTGGACGAGATCCAGCAGGTGCTGGCTTTTTATTTCACTTGAAAGAATCTTCCTATTTTCTACCTGTAAATACGGGTAATTCTGGGTCATGTGCATAATGCTACGGGTAAGAATTGAAAGCATCTCACCATATAGCCGAAACAAAGAATCCTGGAGTGGATTGGCTTATTTTTCATACTTGATGGGAACGATATTGATCGTGTAAGTGACAGATTTTAATCTGCTTGATTAGATACAGTGCTACAGTACTGTCGACGCGCTTTGACAGAGGAAACAACGAACTGCTGACCTCCATTTAGATCTTTCATGTTTTCATTTTATTTTTGCACATTTCTCCACTCCACACCATAGTGCCAAGTATACAGTTACCAGATTCCTAGATACGAACTTATTTTTTGCTTCAATATATTAATACACTATATAAAGTAGCCACAATTTTCTTATGCTTTGGGGTAATCAGCAAAACCACGAGAAGGTCTTGTCTCTGCTTATTTGAAAAGAATACGGATTCGCTCTGAAGTAATGTGCGCATAACATCAGAGAGGTCATAAGAAAGGCCAGGATTCAAATGCCGTCCCGGCCTAATTTCAGGGGTACACCTGATTTCAATCCTGATTTTCAGGATTGAAAAAATCAGGCCTTCCTGGCCTGTACTTCATATATATGGCTTTCATATATATTATTTTTATGACTTTCGTATATATTATATATTGTTCATTGATTTCCATCTTTTACGGGTTAAGTGAAGCAATGGCTTGTGCTTCACTCTGCCTTTCAAATACATATGACTTTCATATAGATATATATATATGTAGATATATATATATTTATATACATATAAATA
>BLAZ01000641.1:235411-237911 GCA_014633955.1 Acropora tenuis
CGACAAAACTTCAATATCTGACATTTTCTTCGACCACGAAAAACAAACAAACGTGAGTGAAATGAACCACGCTATCTGAGTGAACACAACCAGTGACGTCATCAACCGATTTCACTGGGTACCTGGGCCTGGACATGGTTTTGTGTAAAATTTAGGATTTGGACTGTTAAAAAATAAATCTTCCGGTCCTTTTTGGCCAAAACAGGTTAGCTCATGATGATCAGCATATTTAAAACTACAAATTTGAGCCCAAATGTCAGATACGAAAATTTCGTTTCAGTAGCACTGTAAGGAAGGCTGTGTTCACACTCTTTTACTTAACGGCGTATGCTCATCGTTCACCAATCAGTAATACATGAAAGTATCAGAGTTGTTAGTTATAAATGATTCAATTATGCATTTATCATCATATTTATTATAAGCGAAGCTCCAAGCGCGTGGAACGCGCGCGGAACGCTAAAAGCGTAACAGGAATTCAATACGTAAATGTGATTGTGCTGACGCCCCTTCCCTCCGTCCGTCCGTCCATCTGATCGACCTTCCGAAACGGCAGCATCAAAGCCTTCCGGCTTAAGCCTTTTTCTCAGTGGGCTGGAATTGAAGTTTAATTAGTGTGATGTATTTTTAATGATCTTTATGCCCTTATTCTTAAACCTCGACCAGGAAAATTCAAAAGATAGCTGCCAACCAATGTCTTTTACTGAATCCCTGTTATTGCAATTATCTTCATCTTTAGCAGCACCATCATTAACGTTGATGGTTTTGTTGTTGTCGTTAAGGTTGATGTTATTGTTATTATTAATATTATTGTTTTTGTTACTGCTACGTTCTTATTATTAGCTGCATTTTTACATAGGTATAAAAGCGTGTCTGTAAGCAATTCACTAGAGCACAATCTTTGGATAACCAAGGCGCTTTACTAAGTTAAATCTTAGCAACATCGTTTCTCTCTAATCAGGTGTATAAGAATGCTGCTGGGGTGAATGGGGGAACTCCTTGATAAACTAGGATCCCGTTCTTTTAAACGTTTCTTGTGTATTTCTCGCTGTAAAAACTACGGTCGTCTTGTCATTGCAGAGCTGGCTATCGTTTTCTAAACTACACAAGCCATTCTTTGCTGAATATGGAACCGTTGGATTTCCAAACATGCAACCACCCTTAGATGAAGAAAACAACGCATATTGCAAAGTAAGCAATTGATAACTTTGAAGATGGCAAAATTTATCTTGATAAATCCCTTAAGCCGAGGATTGGCAATACTCACTCTGTATTTCCTGCTTTTACAACTACAGTTTGTACAGTTTGAAAGAAACTACAAGGCAGCCCCCAAAGTCTTAATATCAGTCAATCACAGCTCAACCATAAGCGGAAACCTGCCGCCAGAGCACAATGGAATAACCGCCTGGGTAGAGGTGACGAGACTTCGATAGATACACTTTACAGCCGAATTAACTTAGATTAAAGATTCGAAGGCCTTCTCTTCTCATTCCGAAAAGAGCTTGCCTTAACATCTTTTGTTGGGTCATAGCCATAGATGGATTCTGAGCCAGGCAGGACCACAAACTCAACGAGGGGTCGTTAACTGCCACGATGTCACATTTCACAGTATTTTTGAATTGGATCTATTGTTTTGAAGGTCGAGAAGGCAGTACTGTCATTGTCAAGGAATGCTGAGGTCGTTTTCAAGATAATAGTTTCAGTTGAGCAAACATAGCTACAAAACTACAAACAAGTTCCTTGCCCCTCGCAAATTGGTGGAGAATTGGAATTTTGTTCCCTGTCATCAACCCACTTTTAACTTCTATTTAAAATACGAACATAGATGGATGAGGACTTGCAAAATCTGATACAAAAAGTGTACACATAAGCTCCTTCAGCACTGAAATATCTTCATTTGCAGAATTTAAATACATGGGGATGTAGAATCTGCGTAAAGGAACTGTTTGAGACAAGATACGACCCAGTGTCAGTTAGTTATACAGTTCTTACAGGTAAGTAATCTCTTTCACGGAAAGAACAAGGCATGCAGAGTTCCGTACCGGCACGCTAACCCCCTCTATTAACTTCATAGCCTGAATCAACGAGCTCTAAACTGGAGAAACAGGAAGACGACTTCGCGACCGATTCCATGACATCATTAACGTTATTACTTTGCCACCCATAAATTTAATCGAAATGGACTTTTTTTGGTGGAAAGTTATCGATGTTTAAATGAATATGCGGCATAAGAAAATGACAGCGCAGTAACATTAGTTGAATCCATTGACTTTCGTCATCTCTCTGGGTTTCTCATGGTGGTCAGAGAGCTTCGTCCCAAAAAAAAAATTAAATAGCTTCGGATCTCCATATTGCTTAAAACTACGGAATGGCAAGTAGTTGGTGAATTGAATTAGGCTTGATGAATCAAATTTCAATAAATGATGGGTTGACGCGAATTGCTAAGGGATACAGTTTTGAAGAGATTTCAATAGAAATGTGTATAAGGTGGATTTTATTACTA
>BLAZ01000641.1:368753-371253 GCA_014633955.1 Acropora tenuis
GAATAAAAACGATATCAGGCTCTTAACATGTAATAATCTATATTTTCACACTAAAAAAGCTATGAAAATTGAGCTGCATATTACACATGGAATCCTTTGTTTTAGATGAGCATCCTTCATTAGAGTGTAAACAAATACTCTAAATTTCTCAAACACTAACATTCATTTGTAATTGAATAGTAAAAACAGCAAGCCAGTAAAGAATTAACACTTTTGATCCACTCATAAATTAAGAAACAAACAGCTTATCAACAAAGCAGTCACTTCACAAACTGAAGTAAAGGAATTAACACGCAGTGCTTGTCATAAACTTCTCAGTAAGGGTGCAAATAATTATTTAATAATTAATAAGCCTTTTTTCTTAGGAAATACCTGATATTTTCAATGACTATGAGAAACAGAAACAACAGAAACTACTAAGAGGACTAAATGAAAATATAAAACGGTTTGAATCCATGAGTTACATACCTCAATGAAATTTGATCATCAAGGAGAGTCCTGAGAAGGAAGTAATGACGCACGCTTCAACATAACAAGAAGATATCATCTTCAGAGTCAAGTGACCGAAGATGACTTCCACTCTGGTTGTTGAAACTTCAGTCACTTCCAACAGTCCTTCTCAGGACTCCTTTCACCCAGACAATCAAATTCCACTGAAAACTAACATAGGAGAGCAAGAGAAAAATTGGAACAATGTAGGAAGCATATTTACACAATGTGCAATAATTTGAATGTTCTGAATTGTAAAGTGGGAAAATGAATACATCACACTCAGTAACTGATTATTTATATTAGAAACAAGGGTGAACTAGGAGTGTTATCAAAGTAATGACAAGTAACAGAGCTGGGCTACAGTAAAAGACCACTAAATCATACTCATTTGACCGGTATGCAAACACAGGACACTCTATTAAGAACACTTGGAGGTCACACTAGGGCAATTACGTAGAGGCCGAATTTCAGTTACAAAAAGAAAAAAGTCACCAATTTAAACTAACATGTTGAGAAAAAATGTCTTTCATTTGCAAAGTGAACTTGTCACCATTTTCACAACTTATGTAAATTGTTTTTACTCAAAAATCCAAAAACTTTAGTCCCTTTTGTAACTGTATCAGTTGCAACTCTAGCCCTGAAATATCATGCTTACCTGTGCTTATTCGTTTCTGTTTGCACTGTCTCTGTCACGACACAAGGATGAACTCGTACATTCTCCAGCATGGGCTGCCAATATTAGAGTAACATTATTTTACGGTGTCATGCAACAACAACAACAACAACTCAGGACATGATTGATGATCAATATGAACAAACAATAACCAAAAGGTGAAAATAACACATTAAAAAGGCGATGATGGTTGCTTGGTAATGGGTGGACAAACAACTGAAAAGATTTTCAGAGTTCCAGGTAGCCAGGAATCAAACCCACAACCCTCAAAATGCCAGTTGGATGAAGTGGATCTTACAATTTTCTCGGTTTTTCCTTCAGCCATTGCCAGGCAACCATCATTACATTATTTGTACACAGGTGCACTAATTCATCTTACTTTAATAATGTCTTGAAATAAACTTCGTTTAGATGGTTCATTGTGAAGGTTTCTAAGATACATCAAGAAGTTGTTTGGGTACATGGCATAAAGTCGGTGAAAAAACATGTACACTGCGACATGGAGATGCAGAAGATGCACTTCAGGAGGATTTACTGGAAAAAATAATCAATAAAGCATTTGCTCTCAAGAAGCCATTGCAATGGTTTTAACACAAAATACAGCTACAATGCTAATTCCTGGATAAAGGCCACACTGCAAACTTTCCAGGCAATCAACAGGGACCTTTAGATTCTAGAATGAGGACGAGAACAAGTACGAAATTTTCTCATGGGACAACATTGAGCGCACACAAACCAGTGTCATGTTGGCTAGAAAAACTTGACACCATTGTCATTTTACTACGAGGTTTTGCAAAAATGTCATGTGAAAACAAGTCAAGAACATGGTAGCACTTCTGGTATTTTTCAATCAGCAAAATTCCTGAGTTATCAGCAATAAGAATAACTCTCTAAGCTCTGGCAGAACAAGTTACACACCCCACATCAAACATCAGAATGAGTCCTTCCTCATTTTACGTTTCAGATTACATGAATGACATCACTAGTTAAAGATTAACATCATAACAAGGTAATTCATACCTTTACTATGTGCTCTGAATGACGACAATCTGACAAAAATGTCAAACAACTCGGGCAGCCAAGGACCAACATAGGCAGGTATTAATGGCAACATGGTGGTAATAGTCCAAACAGCACTTGTTAAAACTACAACATCAGTGTCAGCCTTGTGTAAAATAACACACATTAACAATCTCACAGGTGTATTAATTTGACAATGAATACCAATCTTGACAAATTTAAGAAAACATGTCTTTAAGGATTGACTAGTTTAGTGAAAAAAATGGAAAATCGTAAAATTTGTATAATGTCATTCATCAAGTGTTCTCATCCTCT
>BLAZ01000641.1:378753-381253 GCA_014633955.1 Acropora tenuis
ATTTTGCACAGAGTGACGTTAAAGATGTTTGGTCACAAAACGCGTTTACAGAGGAAACAGCAACATTGACCCTCGTCCCGATGGTCTTTCAGTTACCAAATATATCTTGCGCTGACCGCCAAATGAAACAAGCGCGAATGGAGCGATCTTGGAAATGAAGGTCTCCGTGTTTTGCACCTTAAAACTCCGAGTGCCAACGACCTTAAGAAGTTAACGACGACACTGGTTCCTTCGAGGAACAGAAAACAGCTCACTGTTTCATGTCTTTGCAAATATTTTCGAAATAGTTCTACTTTTAATCCTGCTTTAGAATCAACGACTGGAACGGCAACCACAACGCCAGCAATTAAGAATTTGATTGGTCGAGTGGGGAAAAATAAGCGTGCTGCAATGCAATACGCACTAGTGAACAAGTCCGTGCCGTCCTCTGCAAGACAACAACGTAAAATTACCACATTTAACGTTTTGAGGACGACTTGAGCGTACAACCATAAATCTTAAATTGTCTGTATTTAATGATTTAACGGAGCGCACACCAATCCAGTACTTTGCCAATATTACAGAATGCGAACAAGATGGGACAATAGCAAATATTCACAATTGGGCAGGTGTTAATTTCAAGTTCCTTGCCGTTGCCGTCGTCATTGCCAAAGTTCCCGAGTAATACCTCTTACCATTGCTGTTGTAAATGGGATATTGTCTATGAACGCTGATACCAATGCAGAAACCCATACAATAACGATCATAGCGATGCCCAGTTTACTCTGCCAGGAAATTGAAGAAAAATATGGTATGTAAGAGGGTTGAAATACAAAACAAAACAAAAATTGTCAGTTATTCACGTCCGGAAAAAGCCGATGACACGATGAATTTCGTCCTCCATTCCACCATTCTAACGAACCGCTGTTTGAAGTTCTTGTGCCTCAAACCGTATTCGGAGTGCCAGAGTTTTCTTTTTATGTCGGCCAAGCAGAGAGGACGAGGTGCGAAACGTCCAGGCCAATTAAATAACTACTGGTCAAATAAGACAGCCACCTACTTTTCACGCGACAACATGAGAACTGAGCCCTTTCGTAACTTCATGTCCCTAGAAAGCTGACGATGCGCTAACGAGTTTGATTGCAGAGTTATCTTCGGCAATTATTCAATTTTGAGTAATCTTACTGAGGTACTTTTCAAGTGACAACTTTTTTTAACCTATACTGTCGAAGGCAAGCGAGCTTGCATAACCGTGTTGGCTCGACCTTTTCGAAGAATCCACTAGTTCATCATCAAGTTACAAACGAGGTGTTTGATGTCAGATAAACGAGCGTATATTCTTTCAGTTTTAGTCAGGTCCACGAATCTGAAGCGTATAGAACAGCAAACAGAAAACCATTCAAAGCTTACCTTGTCGGTGACGCCTTCCACTAGTTTCTGGGTAAAAGAAAAAAAAAATTATTATAGAGATGAAATTCAAGTAAGTACTGCAAGACAATGGCTGTCATAATCACTTTGTCGGGCAATGTGGCGCATTTTGTAGGTTAAAATGGAGAGTTTTGGGGGCCCACTGAAGTTGAAGATCAAGCAATCGTTAATGTAAGCAGTGAATCAAAATCGAGAGGCCATTATTGATAATGTTCGTGCAATTTTCTTGCAGCGTTTGTGAGAGAATATTGTTCAAACGGTTTGGTTGTAACATTTTTCAGCCCTTGTTGCACCAGTGCCCTCCGCAGTGGTTGTAGCGGTGATAGTGTTTATGTTCTAGGGAATAAATGTGTTTCTAAGAGCTCATTTTAACACCGCCTTGCGGGTCGGTCTAGAACGAGCCAGAGTCTGGTCCAAAATATATTTATGCCAGCGAACAAAAACTCCATTGTTTATTAATTCATTAAATAAATATGCAGGGTACTCCACCTCAATACATTCTGATGTGTGTTCACCAATGAAAGTCACGAGCCCAAGTTCTTCGAGGGACTAAAGAAGAACAATTCAACTAAATGTTACACAACGGGATAAAAATTCCGCGAAATAATAGAACTGAAGGTAGACGTGATAATCACTGCTAGCACGCTACTTAAGCAGTATACAAAGTTTCCTCGTTGGATTCCGGACTCATGACGTTCCGGATTCGTGAACTATCTGGCAATTCTTTTAACCAGATCAATGGTTCGTGCGTGAAACCAAAACGAATCCGGTTCTAACATGTTCCGCATTCGTCAAAATCTGGAAACTTTGCTTCGGTGTAAACGTAGTCTTAAACTGACCTTCATGAGTATAAACAGGCCGCAAAAGAACACAAGTGTTGTCCATTCGACCTGTTCCATCAGCTCTTCAAAACGGGTAACGTCAGCTAACAAGATGAGCAAAATGGCTCCCAGTATTGCTATCCAGCCTAGAAACGAAAGAAATTCTCATATAAATGAGAAATGTTTAAAAAATAAGTGTAACTTAAACTGAAAGTAGGTCTCACACCTAATGTGTTTGTGATGTCAGCAGGGGAAGCCAATTGCTTTGCTTT
>BLAZ01000641.1:396253-398854 GCA_014633955.1 Acropora tenuis
TTTTCGCTCCAAAAAATCCTCACCACAGACTACCCGAAATTTTGCGTTGGTATACCTGCGGTGCCCACGGACCGTCGGGCTGGCCGGCGGTCACGTGATTACCACATTTTCTTACCCATGGTGCTCCGCTGCGCACGCTTCGCACGCTAGAACGCCGTTATTATCAGGAAATAAATTTTTAAAGGTATAAACGTGCTTTGCTTCCTGTTAGGTGAACCCCCACATATTTCAAAATGCTCTGGTGCCTCTGCTTATCAATTTCTTTTTCATAAACAAATACAATAATAATTATTGTCTCACCTTTCATTCTAATTCAAAGATTGTTGGAAAAAAAAAACGTCATTCTTACTTGATCTCCTTCAGATATAGGTTCTAAGAAGTGTTTCATAGAGAAACCAAGTGGAAATGATGTGTTCAAGGTAAACATCAAATGTGTTACTATGGAGGTAAAAAAATTTTTCAAAAAATTCACATATTAACATATTAACTCTAACAGATCGACTCTATAATCTGCCTATTAATAACTAATTTCTTTATCACTAGGTTAAATTACTCTACTTGAGTTTCTCTGGAGATTCTTCAAGTTAGAGAACAGAGAGAATTAACTGGAGACAATTAAATCTCGCAAGGGTCAATTCTACAGAGAAAAATAGTTAGAATCTCCATCCTCACTCCTTTTGTGATTTCCAACAAAATAATGTACTACCGTGTTTCAGTCTAAAAACTCACTTGTTCTCTGCTTTGAAGTTATAAGTCAATTTCACAGAAATTGGATCCCAAAATGCTTGACTGGTTGAGGAATTGTATGAAGGATTGATTCCTATTGTCTTTTTGTCCTAAGTTTGGAGAAATTAATCTCATGAGACGTTTTATGTAGGAGTTAATGGGTTTGCAAACATCCCTAGTTTAAGTAGGAAAGGTTAGTTTCTAAAAAAACTGTGGTAACATGTCCAATAGGACGTGAAACATGAAAATTGAGTATCAAACATTAACTTGATACGGTTCAAAGTAAACAATTGTTTCAATTATTATCTCCTTAATTTGAAACAACATTGCTGAAACAAATTTACAAAATTTGAAAATAATGGGTCTGACGTCTTTCCACTTCCTCTTCAGCTAATACTGTAGACGATATGGCTCTTAAACGGCAATGTATTCAGTCAATCTTGATTGTTTGGACAAGGACATTTTATTGTACAAAGTGACTTATTTTCACTGTCTATTTTTCAAAGGATTTAATTACCTAACGGTCCTACTATTAGTTAAGACAAGCTAGTAAAACTAGCAGTCAATTGTTCCTTGTCTGCAATAAACTTTTCTCAGAAATTTTAAACACTGAAATAAAGCTGCAAGTGTGGTAGATGAATGCTCTTCTCACTTAAGACACTTTTGGCTTCTTAGGACTTTTTTTGACCATTACTGCACATAACAGCTGATAACATCTCACACCGGATTAGCAAAATTTTGATTTGAAAATGACTTGCAACGACATAAAGTAGTGCCTAAAGGATTTTTGTGCCAGTTAAGATATCTCCTGTGTTTGAACCAGTTCATTCGTTAATTTTCTTTTTCATCTGGAGAGAATTTTACTTCTCCAGCAAAGAACTTGCAAGCCATGATTAAGAAAAGTAGATAATTAAGAGATGCAAATACCCCAATAAACTTTGTCCCATTGTGGCTCTTGTGTATAAGGGCACTGGAGAGGTAAAATGTAGATGACCCTGAAGAAAACAAATAATTATTGATTTGTTTACTCACAGCCCAGAATCAAAGTAACAACTTCTTATAATTTCCAGCTGTGGGCATTCAATTATTACTTTGCTGTACATTTAGAATCAATTGATTACTTAACTGTACTGTTTGAAAATGAGTTTTACCCTTTTAATATTATTAAGGATAAACAATAGTAATTATTGAAAATCATTTTCTCAAAATACTGCTGACATTTTAGAGCCAGACATCCAGGGAAACTTGGGCAGAGCACTGTAATCAAGGCATGTAGATTTCTAAGGTGTAGGTAGTACTGCAAACGCGTTGGGCATACAAGAACCTTCATTTTGGTCCCAATTCTAAACTCCTGGGATCGATTTTAATACAGGAAAAGGAAAAGAAAGGAACTTTATTTATGTGTCTAGTCAATCTAGTGCTGGAACACTAATTGGGGACACTGTAAACTGAAATAATTAACTATTAACACAAATCACGTCAAATGCTGGTTTTTTGGGGGAGAGGGTAAACCGGAGTACCCAGAGAAAACCTCTCGGTGCAGAGCAGAGAACCAACAAACTCAACCCACATATGACGCCAGATCTGGGAATTGAACCCGAGCTACATTGGTGGGAGGCGAGTGCTCTCACCACTGCGCCATCCCTGCAGGCACTTGGTATCACATTCATGCAAATGCAAATGTTGTGAGTATATGTTCACACCACTAACCATTGTCACCTTCATCCACAAATGGTCCTGTTATTTGGATAGCTGCAACAACAGACTTTGTAGCATTTATCTTAAAGTCTGGTCATGTGTGAAGCAATGAATTAAGGAAAATAAACATAAACTCTCCGCTAATCCCTGCAGTATAAAGTTTGATCACATAATTTT
>BLAZ01000641.1:430686-435686 GCA_014633955.1 Acropora tenuis
AAGAGTTTTGGTTAGTGTGTTTAAAACCCAAACAAACCGTGGTACGTATCCTTTTCTCAAGCTTGAATAGAAAACAAAGAAACTGCGATGTTGGAACTCTTCATTAAGACAAACACACGCGACGTAAGTACGTAATTTTCTCTTTTTCAGTGACATGAAATTATGGAAGAGGCATTGTATACTTGAGCCTACCAACCTTCGCTCTGGGCTCGTATAAATCTGAAAAGGTTAAGACTCCGATAAAAGTGTTTACCTTGCAATTAAATAAACAAATTAATACAATTCGAAGATCAGTTGCAGGCAAGTAACTTTGCCGATTCGGTAAAACTCTAATTATAAGGTTATATATAGCATATCATCTAAGCTAAGTTTGATTTAAAAAATAATATACATGTATATAATATACATATGTGGCAACCCATTGCTTGCAAGCACACTGAAATGCAAGCCAAGGGCTTGAAATAATTTCTTTTTTACGATTACATACAAACAAATCGCAATTAGTCGTACTGAAACTGGGTGAATAATTATAACTTGATCGACGATGAATACTTTAAAAAATATTATTCCGTTCCCGAAAAGGCAAAAAAAGTGACATGCAAAATCATGTCAGTGAAAGACGCTGTCGTCACACAAAAGTGCTCAGGAAACAGCGTGCTGATGAATTAGGCAATAAGACAAAGTTGTTTATAATATTTTAAATAGACACCGAACTCTGAAGACACACAGTTTGGTATAGACTACCCACCTTGGGAGAATAAAAGCGAAGCGTAAAAGACGATCATTAAGTTTATCACGCGGGAATCCATTTCTTTTTTGTTCGGGATGGCTTTCTAAGCCGTTCGACTTAACTTTGCACTCCTTCCAAGTCACAAGACATCCAAATATAAAATATTACAACACGAAATCATGCAAATGTGCAACACGTTGGGGATGCTGTGTAACCATTCCTTGCGCTTGATTGAGAGTTCGCTATGCATTCTGGTGTCTCGTGCCGCACTTCCGCTCATCAGAGGTTTTTGGGTAACGAACGGATGCCCGAACTCAATTTTTTTCGGATGCCAGGGCAGAGGTCTCCCCCAGATTTTCAAATAATAATTAATTTTCTTTTTTAGTGAAAAGATACTTGACAATATAAACGTGATAGCGTGAAGACATCTTAAATAGGGAAACAATAGACATTTGCGTGGCTATACTTCAGGAAACGAAGGGAGACGGGGAGGGGGTCAGGGGGGTGGCTGGAGCCAGGAGGCCATGGAGCCCTAACATTTTATCTGTGAAGCCTGGAGCTCCATCGTCTCGTTGCTAGGAGACCTAAGGATCCCTAAAATTATTTTACTGTAGACCCTGGGGCTGTGAAATACTTTTGCTGCGGAGCCCGCAGCCACAAATATTAAAATTCGGACATTCTTCCACGTAGATAGCGTCATAATGTTCAATGTTTGTTGTTTGCTGGTAATCGAAAACGTTTTCTTAAAACATGAGCAAGCGAATATTAGCGAGTGCTTAAAAGCAAACACGACGTCGACGACAGCGAGAGCGTCATCTGAAAATGTGACGTTTATGCAATCATTTCTGAGTTATTCGAAGTCATTACGGTTGAAAAATGTGTTCTAACTATTCTGGAATTAAATTGGAACCAGAGCTTTAGATCAGAAGAAAAAATTGAACATTTGTCATCATATGCTCACGTCGTCCACACAACTGCAAAACAGGTCATTTCACGTAGTAGAAAGAACGAGAACGTCAGCGAGATGTCCAAAAATGAAAAATGCACGAGCAAAATGCACGAGCAAAGCGTGCAAAAATATTGTTTTTCATTGACAAATATGGAAATTTGTGATGTTTTTATTGCCGTCGTCGTCGTGGACTCGTGGTTGCTCAAACTATGCTCAAACTCCCTATTAACGTTGAAAGCCGACGTTTCGGCGTCATCATGACACTGCAAAGATTTGATGTCTATAGTCTCTACGAATTAGCATAACAACAAAGGTATTCACTTGAAGAACTGGTGATCCTTTGTTATAATGCTAATTCGTAGAGACTATAGAAAATCAGGTCTTCGCAACACTTACTCACTTTGCTTTGAGATTGGTGTCAAAAATGACGCCGAAACGTCGGCTTTTAACGTTAATATCTGCTGGTAATCGAAACGAACATGATAAGAAAACAATAAACTAACAACGAAGAAAGAGCGAAAGGGCGACTTTTCATACTTTTGGACCTGTCACATCGTGGTTTGAAAGAAATCATGGTCTTGCCACATTTTAAACTTTGAACCATGACGCGTTATTCACCGTGTGAAATATTAAACGCATCCATTGATCATAACAAAAAACTTACGAACACTCATAGAAACAGCGTTTAAAAAATAAAAAATATTTTATTTTCTCAATTTTAGGACTTGCTTTTGGATTAAAACAAAAAAGCATAACTGATCCTGGAACCCTTGGTTGCGCAAAAAAGCGAGTGGAGCCTGGAGCACTTGATCAATTTCTCGGGAGCACTGAAGCCTTGTTTATTCTGGTCCAGAGGCCCGGAGCCTCGCTATTTTACGTCCGCAGCTCCGGAGACCTAAACCTCGTTGGGACCCTGATGCCTATTTTGAGATAATCAAATGTTGTTCGCATTTTACGACGATGGCATGCGAAGGATGACTTCTGTTCATATTCCCAGTATTGATCTAGACGCATAGTGCGTCTCAGAACAATTACTTGTCTCTCAATCCTTTTCTCGAGAAATATATCAACAAAATGTAACTTCTCAAAAGTTAAACCTAGATACATCTATGTATACTTTGAAAATAGTTCTGCAAGCAAGGGTTTTATCTATATAGAGCAAATCGGCAGTGACGCGTAGCTGGTGCATTCCAGCCTTTTCCACCTTTTGTTTGCTGTAAATCACAGCCTCATTTCCTAACAACTTGATATCGAACGGGGAGGGCTGGACCGTGAATGTGTATTGAAACTGGTAATAGTACTGAAACGAGGTCATGTATGGCGGGAAAAATGGCACCAATCGCGCAATGTCCGTATTGGCGGGAAAGTTCAGCGGCAGCGGGAGCACCTCCTGGCGGACGGCTTGAGTAGCGCCGCAGTAGCCTGGACTAGAGCATTGGTTAACACAGAACCTGGGAGGACAAGAAATAAAACAAATCGAAGTTGGTGATCAAGAACAAAAGGGAGTTACTTGCAGTGATGAAGGGCTAAAGCTAGAAACGTATGCTTCGCAATCTTTTTACGATGGTAATTTGATCCTTACTATTTGTCTTTGTTTCATACCAAATTTTCAAGTAAGTTATGCCAGTCTTTTGGAATTCTGGAAACAATCGAACTGAATATATATCGTTGTAAAACGCAAACAAACGCTTCGAAGTGTTGGGTTATGACTTTTAAAAAAGAGATCTCAACAGAAAATTCAGCTTGCGTGTAAACACTAAATAGTTCAACCGCTTAACGCGCGGTAAGGTTTACTTAAAAGTTCACAGAATACTAAAATATTTCGGCATGGACAACCGGTGTTCGACTATGAACATGCGACTGTGAACATTGGTAAATACGGCAGGTGAATTTCCTGACATCAAGGTCAAACTACAGTTGTTTTGGCCAAACATCAAATGACTGTCACACACTGAGACCTTCGCAAATGGCTCCGGTCCAGGCAATGCTAAAGCACTCGGCCGGCGCATCGCGCTGGAAAAACGCACAACGTCTCTGTTTTACCTCTACCTCCGATTGGCTGAGAACTTTCCAGAAGTACGCAACTCAGAAATCTTGATACCCCTTCATTTGGCTATCAGTTTCCGATATTATCTATATTTGGAATAAAGCTCCCGCCAAAAGATGGACCATCAGATTGGGCCTGATGACCACAACACTTCTGATTGGTTCAGATTGCCCTTATTTTTATTTACCATGAGCGACAGCCGCTCTAAAAATAAATAATAGGGAGTTTTAGCATCAACGACAGCAACGAAAACGTCACTTGAAAATAAACATTTGGGAAATGGTGACTATCTGATTATTGCTTCTTCCTCGCATCCCTTATTGTTGACAGAGCATGCTGCAAATGGAGTGGAAGAAGAGCCCTTGAAGTAAATATAGAGAGTGAAAGACTTACTGTTGTGTGTTCAAGTTGTCGCTGTAAGCTTCAATTTGGAAATTTCACGTTGCTATTTGGCAGACTACGTCAAAGAATTGTACTATGGTGCGTGCCGTACGTGCAGCACTTCGTCATTCAACCAATCAGATCATTGTTTTCTGGCGTCGTCGTTGCCGATGCCGTCGTCTTTGCTTAAACTCCCTAATACCGCGAAATATTTCATGATGGACCGCATTCCATTGAAAATCGAGAATTCTGGGTTATGGGCCTCTGCCATTTCTAAATCGATGAATTAGAACAGATATTTGCAAGCAAAGCCATCGTTCGTGAAAATGAGTTTGTTCTTACCCGCCCCCTACGAGGTTGTACTGTTGAGGGCATAATGAAGGAAGGCATTGGTAGCTTCCTCTGGTGTTGTAGCATTGGTTTTGATGACAGGGACTGTTTGCTAGGGCGCATTCATTCACGTCTGAAAGCAAAAGAACCCAGGACATTGATAAATGATTCGGTAAAACAAATAGAAAAGAGTCTGGCAATACAGCAGACCACATGCAGCCTAACATGCAGCCGGCAGGCAGAGCGATGAAGGCTAGTTGGCATGGTCTTTCTATTGGCTGCAAAAATGGCGCGAAATTCACAACTATCTCTCATCGTCGCTGTTATGGAAACGAAAGAAGCCAGGGAATGCATACAGAAGATTGCTTCTACTACTCTCTACACCTATGGCAGAAATCAGGTGCTAATTAATAAGACACCGCAAATTTCGACATTCACACGAAGCTGATTGAGCGAGACGTTACCTTGACAGTTCTTGCCGTCAGCACTGAGGCGATATCCTACAGGACACTCGCATCTGTAGCTACCGAGCGTGTTAACACAAGCGAACTGGCACGAGTTAG
>BLAZ01000641.1:455686-460686 GCA_014633955.1 Acropora tenuis
CATGGCCCTCAAAATCAGTTAGCAAAGAAGTTAATTATCCTGTTCTCCATAATATGGCCCTCAAACGTTGATGGGCACAGCAATAAGCCTAATTTCTGAATATCCTGTCAATGATTTGCATGTCATTGAATAAAAATAGTGTCTATTGTATTTTGACTCGTTCTTAAAAGAGCGCTGCTAAATTCAAACAATAGTGGCGGGGTATTCAGCAGTTACTCCCGGCAATGAATTAGTATGTAAGTTTTCATGATAATGAATACAGTATAAATACCAGTGTAAACAAGCTCAGCTGTTGCCCGACTTTGTCCAGCAATATTCCAAGCAGCACATTCATATTTTCCTGCATCAGAGAGCTGAGCATCTCCTATAACAAGTGAGTTCTGCTCTATATTGACCCTCTCACTGAATTCCACAAGGAAGCCGTCTTTGTACCACAGAACTGAAGGTGATGGGAATCCACTCACATGGCAAGTGATGTACACTATCTCTTGTGCCTGATAAATGATTGATGGAGGATCAATCACAGCTGATGGCTGTACTGAGAAAAGAAACAGAAAAACCACGCAAACTATGTCTGATTGTCTGTATCAAAGAAGTCAAGGGTTTAGGAGCAAGGGTGGCACAGTCGGCTAGTGCGCGGCCCTGATGCATAAGGTCCCGAGTTCGATCCCTGGATCTCACATCCTTGTTTCGACTTCTTTCCATTCAGTGTAGCTTAAAGTAGCTTTAAATGCCCTTAAAAAACGGAGCATTGATGGGAAGAGGGGGGTTAAGATGAGCGCACCGTCGGCTTCCTGGGACATTATTCTCTATGAGAATAAAGGAACTTCTGACGTTAAATAACGTGCACCTTTACCTTTACCTAACCCATGTGGCAGAACTAAATTTAAGCAAGGTTAAAATTGAAAGAGTGCAAGTCAGCCGTTATCCACTGGACTTGCTTTGGGCTGACCCTGAGGTGGGTAGGGAGTTCCTCGTGCTTGCCTTTGTTCGCTTGCTTACTGGCCTACGGCACAACCATTTTGCTTGCTTTACTGAAAGTTTTTCCCTCCCTCACACCCCAAATGTGGGCATATAATTGGTATTTGCAACATATCGTTTTCCCGCTCCACCAAACTTAAGGCACCAGTTGCCATGCTCATCTACTGCTGATAACTTTACATATGGCATAAATGAAAGGATAAAGAAATTTACAAGAAACTGCGGCTCTGCTTCAATGGGGGAGTTGTAAATAACACTTGAGAAATCAGCAGAATTGATAATGCAAGTTCGCAATCATCAAATATTAATTTAATTCTGATGTTTCATCCCTTGGCCCTTCAACATTAATTAAATCTGATGATGCTGGCCACTGCTCTAAACATCAGCTATTAAATGTATTGTGATGGCCAAGTTTCATTATAGTCAGGTTTGTGTGGTCTTGAAGCAAGCCATTCTTGACATCTATCTTTTTAAACACTTATAATGAGAAGCCAAAGGATTACTTAATTATTCTAGGGAGTTAAATGACATTTTTTTCATGCTGCTTTTATATCATTAATGAACTGAAAACATGATATATTGTAATGAGAAATTTCCACATTTTCTCCTTTACAAAAGTCTAGTCTACACCTGGTTTTATGGGCTAATACAAGGGGTACACCACTGGCAAAGCAATTACTTAAAACAAAAACCTCACAGCTCTATCTAAGGTTATCATTTATGCCAAGGAGAAGTGGTTAAAAATGACATAGCATTGTACTCACCAAAAACTACCACATCAACAGCCAGTAACTCTTGTCTCCTTTGGTTTGTTGCAACACATTCATATCTTCCACTGTTATTTCTGTCAAGGAAGTTGACAAACAAGGATTGATTTGCTTGAGATGGCAGGAAATTGCCATCTTTCCTCCACTTTACGACGAAGAGCTCATCACTGTCTGGCACGCAAGTGAAAATAACAGCATCACCAGTAATGACAGTAAAGTTGGTGTACTCTTGATCAATGATAACTTTACGTGGAACTAGAGGAAGAGAAAATTTATCATAAGAACAGTTACATACCACTTTCATGAGAAGACAGTTACGTGCATATCTAGGCTTGTGTTTATTGACATTCCTGCTGTTAAAGTAAACAGACAGCTCAGTGAGCATTGCAAACAATTTCAATGCAGCCTACCAAGCATCATAAATGACTTTTTCTAATTTAACACAGGTAAGACTATAAGAGGTAACCATGGGTATAGACTTCATGTAAAGGGTGCTAGAGTAGACTAGCTGTTATAAACATTTGTTTTTACGCAGATAATTAACTTACAGAATGATCTGCCAAGGGACAGAGTTGAACCTGATTCCTTTGCATTTAAATTAGAGCATAAGTTACATGCATTTAAACAGGTAAGGACCTCAAATTTGTAGTAACCTATTTTATTCTCTCTTTGCTCTGTGACTTTTACAAAGGGCTAACCTCAAAACATCCAATAGTTAAAGATATGTCTTCATTAAACCCTTTCATGGACACCCTTTTGAGACACCCAACCCCACCACTCAGCCATCTGCATGTTGGAGCATTTACTGTTAACCTCATTGACGACATTTATATTTTTTCAACAGCCCCTTTTTAATTTGTCTTTTTTTTTTAAATTCTCATCAGCTCTCCTTCCCCATGAAGCTTTTATGAATGCTCCCTTCTATAATTTGGGTCTCAACTTGGCAACTACACAAGTTTTCCTTGGAGCTCCAGCTATCTCCATCCTCTCACTAAGGAGATGGATTGTCATTCTGAATACATTTTCCCATGTCTGCCCTCCTGCGGAGAAATTCGAAATAGCTAGCGCATTTGTACCTTTCACATTGACCATAGTCACAGCAGAGGCTGTTCCACCATCATTACTAGCAATGCATGTATATTTCCCCTGATGCTTGCTTCTTATAGATGGAATAACATGAGTAACATTGACTACGCCACTTTGCCTGATGACAGATTCCAGCGTTGTACGGTCTCTTGTCCAGTACACAGTTACCGGTGTCTGTGACCTAACAGTGCACAGCAGTTTCAAGCTGGTTCCAGTTAAGACTTGTATACTACCAGGAGCTGTTATTATAGGAGGATCTAAGCAGAATGAATAAAAGCATTTGTAAAGGTTTGTTTCTCCGTTTTTCAAGACAAACCTCATTCTAAATCCTGGGTTTTAGTTCTTGATAGTAAGTCAGTGACTTGGGAGTGCTAAGCCATAAGTCAGAACTGGATGGCGAGATAAAATATTCTGCAAATGATGTAGCACATTAGTCCTGAGGACTGAGAAACCCAACCCATTATATTTATAAATAAGCTAGTCTGGCCAGCCAATTTTTACTAATGGCAAGGACTCTAAGTTGTGTTGAGTTAACATCTGTTTTTTTCTTTACTATGAGAAGTTAAATTCAGTGTTGTTAGAAAGTTTGAAAGCAGACAGCCGAGTTTTCAAAATAAGCACCCAGTGACAGCGGCGCTAGCAGCACTAAATCAACATTGATGGTGCAAGCCCCTAAGGAGGTCTGGCAGCATGCTCCCCTAAGAAATTTTCTAATTTAAATGATCTGAAATGCTTATTTCAGCACCCTCCAGGCTATTGTCTCTTCCAAAGTACTGAAAATTCAAAGGGAATGATGCATTTTATTGGGTGCAGACATTAAATTTCTTATTTGTGTAGCCATGCATTTCGAGATGCTTTTAGTCTGTGTACATGAAGCATTTGTAGATAGGTCTAAAACCACGACTTTCACATTTTTTGCCACATTACAATTGAGTGAAGTGACAATTTTCACTGTACCTAAAAATACCTGTTAATAAAGTTTTCAGAACGTGGCTCCTATTCCAGGGATAATTTATTAAAAACTCCATCCATGAAGAAAGACTAAGTAGAGTAGTCATCAGCTGGCTACTTTTGACAACCTTGGTTAATTAATAATCTAAACACAATCTTGTAAATTATCAGCAACCTTCTTGTATTTTGAGATTGCTTTAGGAATTCCACCTTGAATCAACCCAGCTAACGTAAATATGCCATTAGTTATACCAAACAGTATCAACTCAAATATAGCAACTCCATTTTTTCAGCTCTATCAAAAAAAATTCCTAAACCCACTGGCTGAAAAAAAAAAGAAAGAGATTGTTTTGAGCTTGTTTTGTTTTTCTGGTACATCTCAAGTAATGATTGAAATATAACTAAATAACCTCTCTAGACAACCCTGATGAAGGCACTGGACTGGATAAAGACACCTAAGACTGGAGTGTCAAAACCTTGGGTCTTGAACCATAAATATAACCTTGTAAAGTTCACTTTACACTGGGGTAACGTCAAACCATTTCTAGTACTTTAGAGTTAATTCTACTGACATTTGGAAATTAAGTTGGTAAAGAGAGTCAATGTAATCTTCACCACTTAGCACCATCTTCATCATCATCATCATCATAATCAATAACCCAAAATCCCCTTCTAGAGCTCTTTGGTTCAGCTGTAATAATAAAGAGTTCCCGGGCACAAACCTGGTAAAACAGCACTTAGAGCAGTTGGACTTGCACGGTAGAATACATTGCTTGCATTATCAACACCAACAACGCGTACATAGAAAAGCCCTTTGGGCGGCACAAAATTTGACCAGTCAAATGCAAACTTGTCTGTTTTGCGTGGTTTGAATTGCACTTCTTCAACTGTTTGACCCCATAAATCAAGAATTTGAACTTTGTTGGGCTTTCCAGGGGGTTGAAGTTCGTTGACTTTGACAAGAACATAATTGTTGAAACCTGAAGCAATAGACCAATAATATTATCAGAGATATCACACTTTAAACGAAACAGAGAAATTATGCTTAAATTTCATATAATGCCAAGTAGGATTGAAATGGTATTGAGGATTAATTTAATCATTTAAACCAATTAAGAAACTAGATGCTCTGTGGAAAATTTTCATTTAAAATTTGCTGATTATCCTATGTGACCAAAGTATGACATGTACATCCCTTCACCTAAATGTGTGCAA
>BLAZ01000641.1:468186-475686 GCA_014633955.1 Acropora tenuis
AACGTATACGCTGTTGTAGAGATGTTAAGGAGGATTTAGGATTAAGGATTAACGGACACTACGTGCATAATACAATAAAAACATGAAAACTACATTTAAAGCTAAAGTGTATGACATTTGCTTCTTAAGGAAATCGTCATAATTAAAATTTTGCAATTCCGAGCAGAGCAAGAATATAAAAGAAGAAAAGAAAGTTAGACAGATTTCTTTCTCATCAAAATGGGTCGCCATGCGCTAATATCCGGTTACATTACAGGAGTGACATGATGCCGAAAGACGAAAGCCAGTTTCAATTTCTTCCGACGTTAAAGTTGTCTGAACATCGCGGGGTATGTAATAAGTCTTCTCGGCAAAATCAAGGGCGTAATTAAGTTTATAATGTATGTAATGCATGCCTTATTTACACAAAAAGCGTTGTGCTTCACAGCTTAGTTTTCCGAGAAGGCATGGGGTAATGTTTGATTGATCACAGCATCCGGTTGTATAGATATTGCCTCTAAAGAATGCAAAGCACCTCAAGCAAACCAAGCACGTGAAGCTAGCCAAGCACTTCAAGGAAGTCGATAAGTACGAAAAGAACGAAAATCAAGAGTGAAAGCAAAGTAATCAAAGTTTGAAACTCGCGAACAAAGCAAAGGCCTTTTGTACATTATATGTCCCCATACACCACGTATTCACTCATACATATGCATATGCATTCATGCATGTGTTCATGTAATTATCGACAAAAAGTATATTCTCAGCTATATTACACACCAATATGAAATCAGATGATCCTGAATCGGACAAAATAGTGTCCATCAATCAAGTCAAACCGCTTGTTACACAGAAGGTTCCTCGCGTGGTTACATCGATCCCCGAGAAAAATGGGCATCGAAAAAGAGTCAAACGCGTCGTTGCCAAGGCCACAGTCCATTCGGAGGGTGGAATCAAGGAAATCAAGAAATCGCGAACATTGATCTCTGATCTCGTTGCAGATGGAAAGAGAGGAAAAAGGAAGCACAGAAGAGGAGCAACATCCTCTTATGGCCCGTCTGTCGACATTTCGCGTGCTAGAGCAAGTTGCGATGTTGTGCGTCTTGCAATCAAGGAGTTGGGCTGGCGCGAGGTTTGTTGATTATTTTTCTTATTTTCTTGGATTTCTCTCCTTGCTGAATTAAAGTCCATTTTTGGACATTTGTCTTGCGGCTAAGAAAGTAGACATTCGGTCGACGGCAGGCAGCAATAGCTAGGTGTTTACGTGGCATCCACAATCTGTCGCGATCGCAGAAACACTTGGCCTCGGTTGTTCAAATATTTGAAATCTTTGATCAACAGTGTCAACAAAAGGGTTACATATTGTTAACACAGAAACAGAGCGTTGAATTACTTGGTGTTTACTCCTTTTATCAACTTAATCAGGCCAGTGATGTTTCAAGTTTTTGGGCTCAAATTTACCACCTACTCTAATATATGTTTGTAACGTTACAAATCCGGGAAAGGAGGTGAAATGGTTTCCATCTATTGCGCTTAAAAGCTGCTGCGGAAATATCGTCAGTTGCAATACGATTGGAAGTGTTAAAACCTCCCAAAACAAACTGCGAAATTTTGATTACCTGGAGTGTAAATTAAGCAGCGTAAATTGAAAAATACCATGCAAGGATCGAGGTGCGTCGAAAACAAAATATATTTTGCTTAATCATTCTCTTTTCACATTTAATGGATATCTCCGTAATTAATGATATTTATGTAAGATATACGAACATTGATATCATATGCGGCAGGGTTGTTGCCTTCATAAATCATTAATTAGTTACAAAATAATTACTTGGGAGTCCATACCTAGTCGGCATTAGTTGCTAATTTTTTTGGCAGGGCTGGCGCTGAGGTGAAAGCACTCGCCTTCTTCAAATATATATGGCGTGGGTTCAGTTACCTGACCTCCCATCATATGTTGACTGAGTTGGTTGGTTCTCTACTCAGTGTTCTGAGAGGTTTTTCCAGTTTCCCCTCTCACCAAAAACCAACATTTTGATTTGATTTATTGTGATACAGTTTGTAGTATTAATATCCTCAATTTGTAAAGCCACGGCATGTGTTTCGGCTAAATCCATTGAGACTTAAATACAGTGATTATTATTAGTTGAAAATGTTTACTGGTCTTTGTTGCTTTTATTAAATGGAGAACATGTCTTTTCTTTTGTGTTTATTTCATTTTGCAAGTGTGAGGAAGACCAGAATGTCCCCAGGTCTTGTGATCTCTAAGTAGACTGACGTGCACAAAATTAATGAACTTCCACAAACAATCTTTTCTTTCTTAGATTCCAGCAACAAGGCGAAGTGGTTGTGACTTTTATTGGCTCGATGGTCATTTTGAGTTGCCTGATTATGCAGAAACTGGACAACTCAGCAAATTTTTTGGTGAGATCACTTTTGATAATGAAATCACTTTGATTTGTTCTGTTAAGTTATTTACTCTACTTTTCTACCCTAATGGTGTGTTTGCCTTGCAAAAGCTGCAAACCACCCATTTTGCCAAATGGTCACTTTCCATTTGCCCTTCTTGATATCCTTTTTCATCAAGACTTCTTCTTCATCACATTGGTTCAAGGCATTACCCTGCTCGGTTCCTTGTGTTATTCTTCAAGCTGGTTCTCCATGTTAGGGTTAACACGTTTAAGACAGTGCTGGCCTATCTTTTCCTCTTTTTCCTTTCTGATGCCTTCTCTATACTTACTGAGCTATATACCTGGAGAGCAGTTTCTACATGCCGTGCAATACTCAGCCTGTTACACTTCTCATGAAGTTTGGTGTAAACATCTACCCTTCTGCCATTACTTAAAGGCTACAATATTGTTCTTTGCGTTCTCTCAGCAAAAACTTGACACCTGATGCAGTGCAGTTTAAAATTGGCTTGCAAATTAAGAACAACTTTAATACCTCAAATTCAAAAATGCTGTTACACATCCAAACTTAACCTTCAACTAGGATAGCTTTGTTACACTGCCTCACACTTTTGTCTTTGACAGGCATGTCAGAGGCTGCCCACAAAGTAGAACTGACAAGACAAATCAACCGCCTTCAGCTGCTTTTCCCACGGGAATTCACGTTCTACCCTAAGACTTGGATCCTGCCTGAGGAATACAGTGACCTTCTTGCATATGCATCGCAGAAGAGGAAGCCATCAACTTTCATCATAAAACCTGATGGTGGGTCCCAGGGGGATGGGATCTTCTTAACACAAAACGTTCATGATATTCAACTGAGTACAGCTTTAGCAAGGCCATCTGTAATTCAAGAGTATATCACAGAACCCTACCTCTTGGAAAAGTTTAAATTTGACTTGAGGATCTACGTTGTGTTGAAGTGTCTGGATCCATTGCAAGTGTATATTTGTCGAGAAGGAATGGCACGCTTCTGTACAGAATATTACAACCCTCCAACACCCAAAAATATATCCAAGGCTTACATGCACTTAACTAACTATTCACTGAACAAGTATAGCTCAGGGTATGTTCAAAGTGATGCTGATGATAAAGGAAGTAAGCGAAAGCTTAGCGCTGTCTTCAGACAACTTGCAAAGGAAGGCTGTGACATAAAGGGTCTGTGGGCTGATATAGACAAGGTTGTTTGCCAGACTATGATTGCACTTGTGCCAATTCTTAAACTTCAGAATCAAGTGATCAGTGCAGAATTGAAGCAGAAATTGAAGTGTTTTCAAATTTTAGGTTTTGACATTTTGCTGGACAAAAATCTTAATCCTCTTCTTCTCGAGGTCAACTCTAGTCCAAGTCTAAGAATTGATCATGAGGAAGAAGTTAGTCTTGGGAAGGTTGAGCATGTCATTAGTGTGACAGACTTGGACATCAAACTTCCAGTTGTGAAAGATGCCATGGTGCTAGTTTGGCAGCATAGGAAGATGTAAGTACACAACTGCACATGTTGTATAGGTGATGTTTTTGTTGTTTAAAAAGAACATTTTCATGGGGTAACGCATTCATTTTATTCAAGCACAAGGAAGGTTAGTTTCTAAACAAACTGAAATTTCATTCTGATGAAGGGCCATGAATGCTCCAAACATCAGCTGTTATATCTACATGGCAGAAGTTTGACCTTTATCCTAACTTGTACTTAGGGATTCATTTAATTTGCATTAAAATGGGGTGGGTTGAATGAAAATTGAAGATTGATGTTAGATTTGATTATAATAATTTCATGATGAAATAACATTTAGCGAGTTTTTGGGAAAATGGAAAATTTATAGCAACCTCTTTAATGGTGCTACTCTTCATAATAACTTGATGTTCCAGTCAAGTTAGAAAATGCATATTTCCTTGGCAAAAATTATCAGTGATGCCTGTGTACATTTTTGTGCAGTGCCTTATTTGATTGCATAGCCATTTCTTGATTTATCTCTGAGAAGTGCAAAGAAATGACCCATGAGCAATCACATGGGTGTGGTTGTTAAGGCTAAATTTTCTGGGTAATTTCAAATTCTTCAGTAAATACAACATCCCTGTACTGTCTTTATGGTATCACATCCCTTACATAGCAGGCAATTAAACAATATTATTCTCTGATTAAAACTAATTATTAGTTTTCATTGACTGAATTTGAAATAGAAGATTGGAAGATAGGTAATGTTGATTGCCTTGTGATAATTACGAGTTTGTTTCAACGATATAAATGATGACAACAGTGGTTGCTATTGCAGGGGTGATAGTCCTCCTGAATTTGCAGGTTGCTTGCACCAAATTTATCCTAAGCTGGCTTCCCAGTTGGATCACCTTAGAGTTGTGGAAAGGTGTGTGGCACTCTTCAGACACTTTGTGGGTGTTCGCACATCTACCCGAATGGGACCAACATCTTTCCGCATGATGGCAAGGTAAGCAATTCTTTTCATGTATAATTAAGGCAGCTGAACTGAATAAAAGTATTTTTATTGGCATTCATTGCAAAAAATAACAAGTCTTCTACCTCAGTATAGAACCAGCAAAATGGTAAAAAGTAACACCTCACTGCACCTTTTCAACTGTGACCTTGAACATTGAGAATCCAAGTTTAATAAGTTCTTCAGTAATTCATTATTCCATTGTGATTGTTAAGTCTCATGATGATCAGGATTTTATTTTGCAATGTCTACATCTGGAATTAATAGGAATTTCACAGCTATCACAACTTTTTCCATGCAAAATGATAGCCATTTTTTGCCCAGCTGCATTTAATACTTCCAGTATTGGTAAATAGAAAGCTGACTTGAATGCAGAATTTGTTGTTGTTGTGGTCTTTTAGTGATTTTTGTTAACTACTTTAAGCTAATTACAAGGCAGAGAACACAAACATACTTTTAAAATAAAAGAAATACCAGTACATCACACTTATACATCAAACCACACTTTGGAAAAGCCCAGTTCACATTTATCCAATACTGTGTAGCATCAAAGTAAGATTGCAGAAAAGAAACCAAGTGTGCAATACTTATTGTGAGCAGTCAATCTATTATATTTTGGCAACAAAAAAAAAACAAGAAGTATAGTTTTATTTTCTCTAATGAATGAATCATTTTCATTCTGACATAACATACTTACAAATAATCGAGGGTAGCAATCTATTTTGCCTAAAAGAATATAAGTGCTGTTTTGTGTTTGAATGCATGAATGCCATATGATGTGTAACAACTATGTGATAAAGGGATGTACACATTTCTTCTTCACACCTTTCAAGATAAAACAGTGTTTCAAATGATCATGGTTTTTATTCACAGGCGATGTCATCTCACTGAATTTGGCTTCACTCTTGCTGCGTTTGACATTATGTTCATCAACATGAGTCGCCGACATCCAGCGTGTAATTCAGGTCGTGCAGCTCTAAGCTTTAATGGCTTCTGTGAATCATTGATCGCAATTGGACACAAGAAATTCTCACTGACGATGAGATTGGAACCTGTGCAAATATTGCTAACTGTTTTAAAACACTGCGAGCAACACTTGCGTTGGCCAGCAGGGAAGACTGTAGATGTCTCACAACCTCAAAGAAAGCAAATACTACCTTCCCGATTAAGTCAGAGAAACTTTAGCAGTTGCTTTGTGTTATCAACAAGTCATCTCACCAAAGAAAATCACATGTGAATCAATTGTCATTATGTCTTGCTAACAGTTGGCAAAAGAAATCAGTTAGACTGCCTTAAGATGGGCAAGGTTGAAAGGAAGGGTTTGGTTTCTACAGAAACTTGTATGGTGTGGCACCAGTGGCTCTTTACTCTGATGAAGGGCTAACACTCCAAATATCAGCTTTGCAATTATCTTACAGTGATAATTTGACTCTAATCAACTCGTGTTATCATTTTAAGTTCATGGCAGGTATTAACACTACTAAACTAGTAACAAAAGAAAGCCAGAAAAAAATCCAGGCTTGAACAGGAATCAAACCCATGACCTCTGTGATACCAAGTGCAGTGTTCTACCAGTTGAGCTATCACCCCAACTGGGACCTGGTCATTTTTGTAAGTTCATAATGAACCCTTAGAGGATAGACGTAGATGTACGATAGGGAAAGACAACTTGAAGTTTGATATCAAATTTTCATCCTGAAATCTATAGGTAAATTTTCAGGTTTCTCTCTCTTTCTCCAAGGCCATGCATAATAATAATTGTCAGTATGAAATTTTGGAAACTGAAAATGCAGTAAAATAATATTATTATTCCCCTATGAAGTAAAATATGAAAAAAATAATTAAGGCATTACATTTATTTCTTTTTTTGTCCTCAATAATTTACATGGAGTGTACATGGTACAAAATTCATGGCACAGAAATTTTGTTCAAATTACGATTACGGTAATTAATGATACCTCCCCTTTTAAACCTCTGTACACACAATAATTATTGCATGTACAGCGAATTTTCTCTGAGAAGGGCTAATGCTCAAAACATCAGCTTTCCAAATCTTTCATGGTGGTAATATTAATTGGACCTTTATCAACTTGTTTGGTTAAACCAAATTTTCACGATTTAAAGCTGAACAAGCACAAACGTGGATGAAAACATATTTGAGGAAAAATATTGTTAATATCCTTTATCTAGTAAACATTCCTTTTTATACACATCTGACTGTGGTTTTCGTCTCCTGAATTACATGTAAACTTGATTGTGTAACTGCACTTCCCAAAACCTTACCACATGTATGCAATATACATTTACCTTAATACCATAGTATTTGACTTAATAAAATACCTTAATATCGTAGTATTAAAACCCAATTCTTGTAAATTGTGAATTTTTTTTTATGAATCTAGAAATCTGAATACTCATTTGCTTATTTCATCTTTCCATTCTTTAAGTTTCTTGGCACCTTTTTGCAAAGTACTGTCCTCCTAGAAGAAGTGTAACAAGAAAATCAATAAAATGAACAAACTCTTAAACACTTGATAATCCCTTTACACAATAAAATCATTATTCTACGGTCAACTTCCAGGGTACTTTTAAAGTTAACATTCTCATTCTATTTTTCACTGCCTTGATAC
>BLAZ01000641.1:485686-488186 GCA_014633955.1 Acropora tenuis
TAGCAATTGAAATTTCCACTTCCCTTCGAGTCCTTCAATGGTAAATCAATAGCAATTGAAATTTCCACTTCCCAGGATTATGTAAGTAGCTTAATCGGTCTTTGAATAACTGGGCCCGGGCCTTTAAAGTGCTACTACAATGATCAAATTCTCTGTGATGCTAGTGCAGTGCTTTTACCAACTGATCCATGAAGCCACTCAGATGTTAGCAAGTCAATTTCTTGGGCTTGTGTTCCAGTGAAAGGAATGATGAGTGAAAGAAATGTTTTGAGAAGTGCGGTTGAAAGACGAATAGAAGAAAATGATCCTCACCCTTGCTGGACAATCTCAGCGATTGTCTCATTATTATAGTAATAATAGTGTTATTATGAACCTTCTCAGTGAATCAGGTATCAAATATTTGCATCACAAACTTAAGACATCCTCAATCAATTTTTTCAACAAAAACATTTTTCACATCAGTTTGAGGCTTCTAATTAATAAGATCAGGGTCTCTATGCATACTTAATGTACTATTTCACTATACATATTAAGTACTACATACCACACATTTTTGTCACGTCCAATAAGTTTATCTGCTGGTTTATAGATATCTCTTGAGCTCATTTTTCTCTACAGGAAAGTAAAATTTTCAAAGGGCAATTAATTTTACCCAGCCATAAAGGACAGTGAAGAGAGATATGTAGGAAGAAGAAGAAGAACAAGAAAACATGCGGCAAAAAGTCGGAATAAGTAGAAGCAATCATAAGTCTGCTGGCATGGCCAAGTGCTGGACAACAGGGTGAATATCACAGCAAACATTCTCAACTATAGGATAACAATGGCAAAGTAATAAATAAATTTTACTTCACAAAAATTATTTCCTCAGCTAAATAAAAATGGCTTATGCTAAATCTACTTCAAATGCTTTAAAAAATTTTTCCAACTATGCTGTAAGATCAGTTTCCCCCTCACCCTGCCGGACGAACACGCCCACAGTGACCCCTTTACCCATGTAGTTGGTCTCTCGCATAGTTCATAAAGCGCTGCGCCCATTTGAAGACCCAAATCGCATTAAAATAACCTAAAAACTTTCATTTTTCTTTTGGTGGCAAACTCTGTTCCATGATTAACATAAAATTCAACATTTAATCCAGCGCTGAAATCTTAGCCCTTGCAAGGAAGGTTCCTATATGCATACGTGGTTGAGTACACGTGGAATCGAAATACGTGAACTCAAGTAAGCGGCACCTCTGCTTCGTTCCAGCCTATAAACCACCTTGTTTTTGCAAAACAGCAACAAACGATGTGATTGACTATCTATTTTCAGATTTTGCAACGTCTCACCGCAAATACTCTTCCCTTTCAGTCGAACGTGTTGCAGTGGCTCCGTTCTAGACCATGAAATCGAAAGCATAACCAAACTTGCGATGCACGGAAGTAAAGTCCCACGATACCTTGCGGTTCTCGGGGCGCCACCTTCAAAACTCGCTACAATCCCTCCCCATTTTCCCGAGCATAACAACACGATACGTATTCCGTATATTTCAACCTTTCATGAACTATAGTAATTAATAAACTAGAAAAAGTATCAGAATAGCCTGTGTTACTCCCACTAACTAATTATTCTTTTTCAGCTTCTACCGTTTTGTCTGTCGTGAATTGCTTCCGGGAAAGACGTAAGTTTGCATTAGGCTTCATGCATCGTAAAGTATATAAGGAACCCCACCAAGTTTAGTCATCAATTAGTTACTTATATTTAGAGAGTATTTTCTTCTGCTGCAGATCTGATCTCTGAAACAGTTCAACCTTCGCACTGTGAATTAAAAAAACCAAGAAATTTGGATGAACTGAAGCTGAAAATGCGCAAGGAGTCTCACCGTCTGCACATACAGATAGCTGCGATCTGAAGGGTCTGATTTCAATGCAAGAGGAACTAAAGCTTTTCTTCCAATGCCTTCGATCCTGAAAACTCGTTTTAGCACTTGTGCTCCCTTGTAAATTTGCATTCTTGTTTAGAAAACAGCTGTAACCCTTGCAATCATCGGAAGTTTTGTTTACGTGTATCTTTCGTTTGAGCGTACACAGTGTAGCTTCTTTGCGTTGTTACTAGTCATCCAATAGTCACGCAAAGATGCAATATCGTTTCTGTGCATATGGCAACAGGATAGGCTAATTCTTACGGCCTTTTATGATGGAAAAATTGCAAGTGATTCGTCCGCATGGATAAAAATGCCTTGATATAGTTCAGAGGGCAAACCAAGATGTCAGTAAAAAGTCACTCAGCCTTGTTTTTAGTTGCGGGCGTCTTGATTTGCCGTATCATTGGTGCCACTGCGAGCGAATCACATTCACGGCAGTCGGAAAATAATTCTAACCACGAAGATCCACCTCCGCTCAAAGTTGCTAAATTTGATTTTGAGCGTGTCTCAGGGCCTTTGATCATCATCGTGTGGATTTTAATCGCAAGTCTTGCAAAATTAGGTACTTTGAAGAGTTTTTTGAGGCCTGTAATGATATG
>BLAZ01000641.1:624255-631755 GCA_014633955.1 Acropora tenuis
TTAATACTTGTTAAACGGTATGCTTTGAACTTTAATTATTTAACAACGGTCTGAATATTTTAGTCATCATAACAAAGTAATTAAGATTTTTATTCCGAGCCTTTCGAAACATCTAGAATATACAGGAACTCCAAAAGACTTGATAACATAGGTCGACTACTGGATCGAGTTACTTATGCGCGCTAAAAAGCTTTTATTAAATAAATGTACACTAGAAAACTCATTTTGACAGCGGGTACAACAAGAAAACATGCAGCTTAACACGTTTTCGCTTCAGTTTTGTTTTAGTGTCTATTAGTTTTCCTCAGCTGATTGTTGAATAACAAAAAATAAATGAAAAAAAAACAACATTGGAATTGTTGCGCGTTAAAAGTATTTTAGCTTTTATAGAGCGTGAAATTCAGTGACCAGTCAAATTCATTTCTTTCCAGCAATTATTATACGTTTCAGCCACCTTGTTCTCTCGCCTCAGATATTGTTTTAAAAAAAAAAAGAGATCGAGAGGTCTTATCTCTTTAAGGAAGCAGATGCTCTGTTTTCCTGTCTATCAAAAGCAACACAGTAAGAAGAATATTGTAAATTACTCTTCATCGTCGGTTTTCAGAAAATGATAACAAGAACATGAGATGCTGGAAACTAGCTCTTCTCTGTGAAAAGTCGAGGTTAAAAAAGTTTCAGCACCAAACTTACCTTTTACCAAAGCATCATGTTGATGCAACACTTAGCCAAAAAAAAGCTAGCGAGCTAAATTATTCAGAACTCACCTTGGTGAGAGGGAAAACATATTTTTCCTTTCGATTTATAAAAATCTCTGCAGCGACGTCTCTGTTAAGAAAAGAGCTGGTCTTTCTATCTTAATCAAACACAGTTTGTCTTCAAAGACATCACAATGTACACCTGCTCTTAAAACACGATTGCTAAAACTGCCGGTTTATATGCGTGAAGTGCCGTGCTAAATTCAATTTCTACTGCACCGTAAGCGATATATCCTTCCGGTCAAGATAATGTATCAAGTAAGATATGTGATTTCGTTGTATTTCGTAACTATTGGATGAGGAATGCAATTGTTCACGTTTTGACGGCCGACTAAACAAAGCCGCTATGAGCTATAAAATGTCATATCCTGTCTCAGTAGGCGTTAGATACTCTAGCTCGGAAGGCGAAAGGCTAAAATATCATTCATCACTGCGTTTTGTGATTTATTAACGTTTGAATCAAATAGAATCGATAGCACCAAAGAGTAAATTTTGAGATAAATACCCTAGGAGAAATTTTAGTCAAAACGAAACTTTGAAAGGGCAGAATTTATTTATTCATTAATTTTGGAAACACGCATCAGCTTGTGACAACCATTTGATGTCAAGATATCCAAGAGTAGATTTAGCTGAGTTGTCTTAAATGACATGGAAGACCAAACAAATTGTACTTTGAAGTTATCATTTTTCCACTGCAGCACATTCATCAACGCAACTTATACTTAACATATTTAACGTCTTTTTCTCTTTTTTTTTCAATCACAGGCATCAGTCAACTAGTGTTATTTATTTTTCAGAATTATGATAAATACAAACATTAAAAAAACAGACCGAAGAATTGATTCCGTGGTGAGAATTTTTCATTGCTAAAATGTCCCGGGGATTTCTTTTACTTTAAAAGAATCGGCAAGCTGTGAGTGTTGTTGATTAATTAACAATTTAACGTTCAGCTAAAGATAGCGATAACTTACGGCAAGCAGCGAGAGCATAAACAATTCTAGAACATATTTGGGTTTATTTCGGTCTTCCTTGATTGAGTTTTTCAGAATTCTTGAACCTCTTCACATGTATATAATAACTCAGTTTTCTCGTGCTGTCACTTGTTCATCAAATCTTAACGAAGACGGATGCAAAAACCCAAAGTAAATGTTGAAGTCGGATTTTACTCAAGAGCAGACTATTTTTCACTTAGTGTGCCATATATTAGGTGACAATACACAAATGCCAAGAGGGTAAATTTATTGTGGACGCAAATCCGCCACGACAATAGACGGTCAAACAAACTTAGGCCATCGTAAACAATAACCTTGGGCATGTAGTTGGAAAGAAGGAATTAAAAAGCACACGCTGGTACAAACTGAAATTGACTCCACCTTGCTTTTGGAGACAGGGAGGGGCTATAGAGACGTAATTTACCTCTCACTACCTATGGAGAGTCTATCCGAAACTTCGTGACGTTTCAATGAGGTGACCACTATTTCGCAAGGAACGGATCCGATTCACCTGTTAGTCTTGACGGGTGATATTGCAGCCTTCCTTTATGAAGTCAAGGATTTTCAAATGTTGTCCACTTCGACTGTTTTGGCAGGAAAAATTGTTTTTACTGCCGAAATATACTATGCGACAGATCCAATGAGAGCGCACCGTCTTGGGAAAAAACTACCCTGAACAACAAGAGAGCTAAATGCACCCCAATTTTTCCTTTTTATTTACAGTTTTACTGTTAAAAAAGGCATTTAACCATGGGCGAATGGCTTAGGTCACTCTTCAGTTGCAAAGGGTTTCTCGATGACGAAGGGAACTCGTGGAATATTCGTTCGTCAAACTATCGGATAAGATTTATTGATCCGATCGTGAACTGATGGCCGCCAAAGAAAGGGATGTCGCGTCTAGACGGAAAGGATACAGCATGTATAATTGGTCTTAATTCAATTTCTCTTCACACGCACCCACGTAGAAGCTGAGGTGATTCAAGCCGGGGTCGTCACGTTACTGGGTGCAGCCATGGAAATTGTGATATCCGAAGTTACAGCCTTTCTGTGAATTTCTACGATAAATGACAAAGACAATTCTTTCTCCATCTTGAAACAGCTTGAAAGAAGTTAAACTACCACACTTAAACTATGCGGTTAAATGTGATCAAAATGTGTCGCTTTTGTGTGCGAAACTTTGGCAGACTTAGTAGCAGCAAGTTGGTCCTCATTTGATCCACCTTGGAGAGTTAGAAAGCCTAATCGAAGTGGAAACCCATGTACTTACTGTATTTAGCGTGGTACACGAACCGCAAGCCACTGCAAGAAATGCATGTTGCCGACCGCAGCGGAAGGGAATCTAACTGAAGTTTAATTTTCTAGCTTATCATATATCCCGCCGACATAAGACTAGGAGGGTTTAATAGGGGTATTCAAATCCGCCGATCCGTCAAGATTTAATAAAGACATCTATCGATCCGTTGAAAACGTCCTTAAACCCGAATCCGATAAGTAGAAAACAAAGCTCTACAGACGATCGGTGAGACCCGTGGTCTGAACTTTATTACAGGCAAAATCAATCCGGGCCAAAAATAATGCTGACACCGCATTTACATGGTGAAAGGTGTAGAGCTTGTAACATAACTATTTACATGAGGTAAATCCCTTGCAAATTTTACAGCCCTTTCTCTCGTGTTCTGGTCTTTCTCTGTGCCTCGGCTGTGCTTGCAAAGCATCATTTTTCATCAATTCCTTTGAAGAAAGGAAAATTTCTCAGGAATAGTTTGTGCAGAATCTTTCCCTGCGTGATTTGTTGACCGTTTTTTTTTTTTTGTAGAATTTAACTACTGTATATAATTTCGTTTTGATTTAAATCTAAGGAATATGTATATGTATTTTAAAATATTTCTCTATACATATAAAATTTTTCCCAGGTCCTCAGACACAATTCTCACACAAACTATGGTTCGCACGGGCTAACCTGAGGTGGTTTTTAGTTTGTTTGATATATGACCAAGTTTATGCGAGACTTTATTCGACTTTTTGCAAGTAACTTCGTTCTGAAGAGTTTAACAAGCAGAAAATTGTGATAACGCGTGAAACAGAAATGTCTTGATTGACTAACTCTGGAATAATATTACTTCAACACCTGCGCGAAAAAATTTAAAACCAGGAAAGACGCTCTGGATCAAGTTTACCATCAACATTATCAAATTAAACGCAAAGCTTTTTCACTAAATAGGACGTCGTTTGAAATTTCGATAAATTGTATGCAGCGAAAGAAAACATCCATTCGCGGATTCTAGAACAAACAGTCTTTTCGTAAGCGGTCACGTTGATACGAATTTTACATTTAAAGGGTGTGTTCCTTTCGTAGAATCCAAAGTCCCAGATTTGAGATGTCACGTCCCAAAGAAACACGAAATCCGAAATTTAATCTGTAACCGTGGTAACCTGCGCCAAATGTGTTCAATTTAGCGGCCCTGAATAAATCATGCGTTTTCTTCTAGAGCTAGAAAATTGGAAACTTGTTTGCGCAAAAACATTCCTTTCGCAGCATATGTAAGGCTAGTTCGAAATGTTACGCAAATATCTTCGGCAAAAAAGGATCAAGACATGTTTAACCGAGCTCAGTAGTTTTCCATGCATTGAAAACTACAGTGCACTCTGAAGCTTCCAGAGAACAGAGTTAACACAACAGATCTTTCCAAAAAGGGGCAGACTTTTCGCTCATTTATTCGCCGGAGGATCAAAATGAAATAAATTAGTTACTTCCTTACTGACACCAATAAGTACAAGAGTGCGTGCATAGATTTCACCTGTCGAGATTGTTATAAATAGTAATTTCGCAACAACGCACATGAGGTGAAACCATTTCCTGATATTTTTTTTCTAACAGAACTTAGTAAATTCTCAAGAAGAAGAAGTAAAGCAAAGGAAGTTAAGGATAAAATAATACTTGAAAGTATAGTCGTGGATTTGCATCTTCCATTCACTGTAAAGAGAACAATCAAACAGATTATTTCAGGTTGAGATCTCACGGGCCTATTCAAATGACAAACTTCAGTGGTTTTCAATCACGTGATAAGATGGCCATGTTGGTGCACAAAACAATAGCATACTAAGGCTCATGATTTGCATAATAATAGCGTCAATTCACTAAAGGGTTTTTTGTGCTTTGTTTTGTGCACCAACATGGCGGCGATGACGTCAGTGAAAACCACCTTACGAAAAGCAAAAACAAAAACAAAAAACATTTCAGTGAAAATGAAAGTTAAAGTTGATGAAAGGAGCTTGCTATTAGACGCGTACGAATGTGTAAGGCTTGAAAGCCTGGATGACCTGCGAAGAAAAATCCAACCTGAGTTAATGAATAGAGCTCATACACAGGGGAATTTGAAACCCGAATAACTGCATGCAAATGCAACGATGCCCTATAATCACTCAAGCTTTTTAAATGCAACACATTGCAGTTCAACAGTTCAATCTTAACAACTTAGGTTTAGGGTTTAGGATTAGAGTTAGGTAAGCAAGTACAAGTATTTTCAACACAAGCCCCAAAAGTATTTTCCAAGTCAAGGTTAAATGATCAAGAGAAAAAACGGAGGTAATAGCATTCTTAAGCATAACTATTATGCTTAATTAGTATGCTAAAGAACACTAAAAATGTGATATGAAGTCGCAGTGGGATGCAGGGATGCAAGAATGCAAGGATGGCGCAGTGGTGAGAGCACTCGCCTCCCACCAATGTGGCCCGGGTTCGATTGATCCGGCGTCATGTGTGGGTTGAGTTTGTTGCTTTTCTGCTCTGGGGTCCGTTTCTCGAAAGTCCCTAAAACTTTTCGGACCCGAAAAGCCATTCGTAAAACTCCAACCCGGTTATTCTGTAAAGCTGGGTTTTTGATATGTTGTAAGGGGAATGAAAATTAAAATAATTGCTAAGTTTCGTGCCTCGAGATGCCTTCGTTTTGAAGATAAGAACAGAATTATGTCACCTGAAATGCGCCCGAAAGTTTCGGGACTTTCGAGAAACGGGCCCCTGAACACAGATGTTTTTTCCGGATACTCCGGTTTCCCCTCTCCTCAAAACCCAGCATTTGACTTGATTTGTGTTAATCGTTAATTTAAGTTTACAGTGTCCCCAATTAGTGCGCCAGCGCTAGAACGACTAGACACTTAAATAAAGTTCCTTTCCTTTCCTTTCTCTGGTGTGCGCAGCCTCAGTAAAAAACAAGTTTTCGTGACCGCTAACGACGAGCAAGGCGTGATCATGATTGCATCGTCAAGCTCATTGGCTGGCTCAAGGACTCCCCGGCTTACTCATTGAAGATGTTTAACAAAGTTTTCCCAAGATTCGTTTTCTGCATTTGTGATCCAGAGTTTATCTTAAATGAGCAGTGCGCCCTAGGGAGAAAAAAAATTCAGGTAAGTTCCATTATTATCTTAATGACACGAGCCCGCAAAATTTAGTCTCGTTTGATTCACTTAGCTAAACTAATCATCGTAAAAATAGCATTGATCAGTACTTAATTTATCAATTTACTCGAGGCTTGATGCACTTTTTACGTGATACAACTACGCGCTTGACAGGCAAAGTAAATTCAAATGACCCATTGTTGTGTTTTCAAAGCAAGTGTGCTCTTTAGGATTAGCCCATAATTGATATGAAAACTAACGCCTACAGAAGTGATGTCGCGCAATAGGAAATTACTGGCATCCATCTCTCCACATCTTAAGTCCTTGCATTGCATTTCTCTTGGTTGAGTTCAGAGCATTGAAAACAATGTGCTAATAGAGACTTTTAAAGGTTAATCTCGGAAGACACAAATAATGAACGTATCCATTTGAATAACATACAGTGACTCTACTAAAGAATCTTGGTAAGCTTAGTAGATGTTTTCGTCTTTCAGCAAAACCATAGAAAGCCATTTACCAAAATGAACAACGCTTACCGATTGCAGGTGTATGGTTGATTCTATCTGGCGCAGCAACTGAAGCCTGGGGCTAAGCAGGATGGAAAGATTATGCTTGCTTGCAGCGACTATGTTTTTTGTACTTTCTACGGCAGAGGGTAAGTGATATAAACTGCACTAAGTTTCTCAACTTCAGGCGAGCCTCTACTTTATTTAGTAAAATCATTCTGGTTGATTGCCCAGCCAAGGAAACCTCAGCAATACTAAGGAGAGAAGGAGTGCACCTCAGACTCCGTTTTGATCCGTTGGAAGTTGTTCAAAGCTAAACGAAACGATTGTTATAATAGCAATCAATGGTGTCTAAGAGGACATGCCATCGCACGACATTATCCGTGAAAACCACCAAAAACAATGAACAGCAAATATTTGCATACAACTTGCATACAAATGATGCTAAATACTCGATCATAATCAGGCATTGGCACATTAGAAAATGTTACATCAGTAAATTAGCAGGTCAGAGCACTACAAAGACGAAAAAAAAAAACACGTCATTGTTTTCATCATCATGCAAATATGCCCGAATGTATAAATGACGAAACAAATGTTTCATGCGTTCTGCAGATAGATTCGGTTTAAAATGTATTATTACCAGCAACTTGATGCTGTGTTAAGCCAGGCGCAGCTTCATTTCTTGTGTCGTGTTAATGATAAAATAAAATGATAGTGATAAATTAACTTTACTTGATCCAATTATTTGATCATCTTTTATGAAACATTCACAATGTATACGTTACAGATTATTTGTAGGCGAATATTAAAAATACGAAAGAATACATGTTATTGGTAACAGAAAAATTA
>BLAZ01000643.1:112475-114975 GCA_014633955.1 Acropora tenuis
ACTATAACAATTAATTCTGTTCCTTGATACATTGTTGGTTATGTGTAGCATTCTAAATAGAGCGTACTGAAAGTGTTAAAACTGCTTTGAACCACATTAAATGACAGATCTTGTGGGATACCCTGATTGCCTTGTTTTCAGTTGGTTAGGGGTTTTCATGGCAGAAAGCAGCTAGGGTACTATTCATTATACAAGTATTGTGTGGTGAAACAAGCGATCAAAGTAGGACATTGCCAATAAGGAATTCAACTCTTTCGCTTGAAAATTTTTTCGCCTTTAAATTACGTGAAAAAATGCTGGAAGTAATGAAAAGGAAACCAAGACAATGATAGAATTACCATAATTTGAAAAAATTAGGATGATAAATGAATGTGGTGTTACCAGTTTGACGTGACCAAGCTGTTCCACTAAATAGCTCCAGCACTTTAGTGAATTCATGGGTGTCTAACAGTCCTTTGGCACCACTATACAAATTCTCTTGTGACAGCAAGTTAGTTAGCTCATCGCACAGTCCAAGGACTTTTCCATCATTTTTGGCCATCAATTCCCCCAACTTTTCAAAGTTTTGGTCACTAAGTAACCAGTTCTTCAATACCATGTCCTCATTTTCTAATTTTGTGCGCACTTTTCTTACGATATCAGTCAGGTATCTGTAGATTGTAGATTTTCCTGTCCCTGTTGAGATGAAAGTAGCGAACTCGTGAATTCAGTTGTTTTAATATCTTTCAAGAGGTTTGCTTTCTCTCGTGGCCGGTTACAGTGAAATGGAAATATCCCACTACTATTAGTTCTTGTAACAACATGGTTATCTGCCTTTCAGAACGGGATGATCTCGCAAAAAGTGTTGTAAACCAAAGCGTGAAATGAAAGCCAAAAAAAGTGTTGTAAACCGAAGCGTAAAGTGAAAGCCAAAATGTTAAAAGTGCTTAGCCCGAATAAATAAACGAGCGCTATTTTCCACGCACAATTATCTCGTAAAAAGTTTTCTTAACCGAACCGTAAAACCAAAGGTAATTAAAATTTTAAAAGAGTGCTTAGGCCTAGTCATTCAAACGAGCGCGTTAAATAGGCTATTTTATGAAACGTGACAAAAGTGTTGAAAAACAAACGGTAAGTTGTATTTGTGAACATATAGGTTTTTCAATTAAATATGTGCTGTCGTCGTCGGCAATCCGTCCGTCTAATCAGACAATAGTGTAGCACAGCCCGGCGGTTCGCACTTCCGTAAATGACTGAATAGTCAATCGAGATAGTAGGGGGATCGTGCAAGCCCTTCGCTAGTATTTTTGTCTTTTTTAGACTGATAGTAGGACCAAAATGCTTGCAGGCATCGGAAAAGCTTTTAACAGCTTTTGGAGATCATCCTCTGTATGTGACGCCAGGGCTGCATCATCCGCGAAGAGCATTCTACCAATGAGATCTAGAACTCAGGTTACTTTTGTCTTTGCACGGAGGCGCGCCATGTTGAACAGCTTGCCGTCTGCCCTTCTGTGGATGTAGACACCCTCGCTGCAGTCCTTGAAGGCACGTCGGAGAAGCAATGAAAAGAAGATGCCGAAGAGTGTAGATGCGAGTGTTCAGTGACGCCACTGAAGAATGGGAAGGACTTTAAGGTAGACCTGTCAAAGCAAACGGTGCTATGCATGTTTTCGTGGAAGGAGATCACTGCTGTACTGCGTCATTTATGGGTAAAGCGTTGAGTATGTTTACTGAAGTGTTATTTATAGGTAAGAGGTTGTGTTATTTATGGCCAAAAACTTGTTTATATATATATATAACCAAGAGCCTATTATGGCTCTTGATGTTGAGGCAATGATATATTGGTTGAAAAGTTGACTATACATTTTTATCGCTTGAATTTGGCAGCTGAAATATATAGATCGATTTTTCGATATAAAGACCGATTTTTTGGCTTTTCTGGAAATCTTCGGAAGAGCCGGCGCTCACTTTACGAACTGGCTCTGCGTGGAAACCACGGCCGTCGGTTATGAAGACACAGCGTATTGAAAAATTATGAACATTTCAACAGGGCGTTGTTTTCAATGCAGAGGCAGTTCGTAACGTGCGCGTCGGCTCGTTCCGAAGATTACCGGAAAAGCCAACAAATGGATGTTCACAACCTATATATGTCAGCTGCCAATTTCTAACGATAAAAACGTATGGTCAACTTTTCAACCAATATATTTACCTCAACATAACTTATATATACACAACTTTTTACCCATAAATAACACAGTTCAGCACATATTTAATTGAAAAACCTATATATTCAATAATACAACTTATCTTTTGTTTTTCAACACTTTTGTCACGTTTGACGTTCCACACTAACTTTCTCACACGATGATCTCGGCAGGCATTGGACTTTTGAGAGGCCGTTGGAACATCTTCGATTGTTTTGGATGCATTCGGCTGCCGTGGAAATGGTTGGAAGGCTTTAGAATGAGTTGGAAAAAAAACAACGCATTGACTCGGAAAATTGGCTGTTTGAAAATAATAT
>BLAZ01000643.1:144975-147475 GCA_014633955.1 Acropora tenuis
CCTACTACAAGTCTTGGTAACAAAGCAAAGTAAGAAACTGAAATGTAGCAGAAATGAAGCTTAAACTGTCTTCAATTTTAACACCCCTTAAATCTCAAGGCCAAAAATAATAATAAAAACAAGTGGCCAAGGCTCCTTGCCCTTTATTCACGCTATCTATATCTTTTATGGTCTTCCCCGAGAAGTTTGCCATCAAAACATGCGTGCATTTGGGATGACACTGATGTTGTTTTTTTGTGTAACGAAACAATTCGTCACGCGGAGTTACCCGGCTTTTCCATTTATTCTAGCTATTTTAATCACATATTTCTTTTTGTTTACAATGTTTGGTTTCTAAATAAAAGTTAGATAAAATTAATTATCGACTATGGAAGATATTTTTGACGTTCTTCCAGCGGCTGTGTAACGTTTTGACTGTTTATGTGATCGTTGTGGGCCTTTGTCCATCGCTGTGGGTGCTTCTACGTTTTTAGCACCTCCGTTTCTTTTATGAGGTGGCTCTGCTACGGGAATGGTAAGGTAATAAAACTTTGGTCAAAAATAATGAACAAAATAATATTTGCGTAGGGCAAGCTTAAAGGCCGTTAGCACGACAGAAAAATTGGACACGGACGAAGGAGTTTTTGCCTCTGTAAACTATGCCTATCATGTTTCTTGAGATGATTACGGTCTCGTGTCTTTTTTCCGATTTGGGTCCATAGACAACTAAAGCCAAAAACCGAAAAAAGAAACACAAAAAAACGGCTCTAGACCAGTTTCTTGATTCTTACGGCAGCTTGTGTTATAATTTCGCTGATCGCAGACGAAGTCCCGTTATGTGTACGGAACCCAAAATGTGTGGTGTAAACGTAACCCTCCAAACTTACCAGTGATAAATCATTTTCTGTACAGGACTAAAATTATGCTGTCCGAACCATATTTCCCACATGTCCGGACCCAATTTTTGTGTCGTGTGAACAAGCTTTTAGGTGAACCCAAAACTGTTATCGTACTCGAGGAGCTGCCAACTAGAAACTGAAGAATTTGCATTTTTGTATTATGAATTGAGATATTTCGTAAACAATTTCATTTGTATTCGTACGAGCGGAGTTTTAGTTATTAAATAAATTTATGTGAAATGTCATATATTCAAACAGTGGAGTTTTTAAGAGTACAAACCATTTTCTTATGGAGTATGCAGTGTTAGAGAAATCATCGCACTGAAATTAGCTACTTATGCAGCTGCGAGAGAGGCCTGAGAAATCGGAGATTGGCTTTCGATTTCTGTTTAAGCCTGCAGCGATGATTTCTCATGCATCGTACGAAACAAGTTATTGTTTGTCGTTGTTCACATTACGGCAATAATATTTCTTCCTCATCGAATGATCTTCCTTTACGTCCTTAGAGTAGAAGTATAAAATCACAGTGACATTTTGATTTCTATTTTATAAGGCTAGCGTGCACTGAATCGGTATTACCATGGCTAAATTTAACTTTTTTTTCCTTTTTCTATGTTTTATCTTTTGGCCACCTTCCGTCGTTTAATATTTTCAGACGTATCTGCTAGGATGTGTTTCGTGTCCCGCGAATCGACTGCCAGCAAGATCGACGACCCGACTGAAAACGACACGATTCGACTCGATTCGCGTCAAGTAGCAGCCTCTCTCGCTGTCTTGCTGCATTTTAGGGTTTTTCAAACAGGAGGCCAGCGAGAGAGGCTGGTACTCGAGTCGTCTCGCTGGCAGTCGATTTATCTGTAGCCATGATATGTGATTTTTCATCACAGCTCCTCTGTGCCTTTCTACGACTTGAGTCGATTTTATGCCTCTGAAGAAGAGATCGAGCTCTCTCCACCACTTGCATTAAAAGACATCTGTGTACAAATTATCAAGCGATTCCTTGAGGTACTTGCATTCAGACTTACCGAAATTGCAGCTAGTGAGCTGTAATTCAGTGATCGTCATGTCTTCCTATAATGTTAAGGCGAGACATTTTAGGTTCTTCTTATCCACCGTAAAAAATATACACGCGGAATGAACCATTCCCAATCACGTATCATCCGGTGGCACGCAAAATCTATTTAATGCTAATTTTTATAGTGGCGATAAATGAATAAAAAAAGCCTTCTCGTTCTTTCGATGTCATAGCAACAAAAATACTTGTTGTTGATTGTGGAATGGTCGAAATTGTAAAAGCATTGTTTTCTATGTATCTCTTTTGGTTAAGTGCAAGGGGCTCTTTTTCTGCTTTGAGAAGATACTTTTGATAATGTGACTATGGAACCTTAAGGGATTCGGGTTGTATTAACATCTTGTCAAGAATTGCAGAGATTTTTCGTGTCATAAGTTATCATCATGGTATTATTAATATGAACCTACTTCGACGTTTTCTTTACAATGACCAAGTACCCGTAAAATGCGTCATAGCAAACAAAAGCGGTTTTGACGTTATGCAAAAAAACTCTCTCGGTGATTGTTTGATATCGGAACTATACAATTAACTGTTGGTTGCGTTACATTGA
>BLAZ01000643.1:167475-169975 GCA_014633955.1 Acropora tenuis
GAAGGCATGCAGTTCAAATCTGCAGCTGGTAGTGTTGGCATCACAAGCCTGAGCGATTTGACTATTAAGTCCATCAATGGAAAGGTATGTTGGCTGAAAATTGGCATTCATAGACTCTCAAGAAGTATCAGTGATTTTTTTTATTATTTAAACAATATTTTATAACAGCATTATCAGCATATCAGTGATTTCTTTGGCAACTGGAAGTAATATGGCAACTAGAAGTAATTTGTCTATAGTTTAGCACTTTTACAGTCAGCTCTTGGAACTTGACACATACTGTTTGGAAAGTTTATGAAATTCAGTCTTTAGGTGAAGTGTTTATTCAACAAGGGAACTCAAGATTGTGAAGGAATGGCAACAATAATATTGAAATTTTACAAAATTATTTCATTGTAAAATGGAGGGCTTTAAAATAAGGATCTCAGCTCTATATCTGAGCATTAATTTTTTTTCTTTAACCCCAAATTTTGGATTAGGGTTAGGTTGCCTTACTGGTAATTTTAGTCTTCTTTAATTGCCTCTGCAATCAAAGAACAACAATTAAATTCATTTTGTCTTGGAACTGTGAAGAAGGGAAGGTCACAACATGAAAAGAAAGTGTAAAATTATGTGCTGTTTTCCTTTGAGCTGTGTATTTTGTCATGACTGCATTCTTACACTTATTTTTGTTGATGTACGCAGGTCTTATTAGATGGACAAACCATTACATTCAAAAACTTGAAGGCTGGTGCAGCAGGTGGGCCGGCAGATCCAAATGTTCACGAAGTATGTGTTTGTGCAAATGGTAAAGTGTTTCTGGCACCAGTTGACAGCCGGTGCCAAGTTAGCTTACTTTGTTAATGAGTTACAACCTTCTTGCCAATGAGTTATAGTAGTTAGTTTGAGGTATTCCTCTGCAATAAGAGGTCTGACAGCTGCTAAATTCCCATTTAGTTTGGACTAAATCTAATAAATTAACTTCAGCAACTCCGCTGATGTTTAGCGCAATTTATATCTCCTCCAGCTAAAACAAGTTTTCCTAATGCTGTTTACAGTGTCAATAGCGAATGGGATTTCTTAGGCAAGTGCAAGACAAACTGGTTATGTGATAATCGTTTTTTTATGCACTTGAATCTTCAGTTTTATTGTTTAAGGGCTCACATGAAAAAAAAATAGTAATTTTTTATGGATATTACTCTTATTGTAATATTTTTACAGTTATATCGGTATGTTTGGTACAAGAGAATATTTTAGAAATGCACAGGAAGACCATGAGTTTGCATTAAAAACTTTAATTAAAAGAGTAAGAAAATGAAATCCCAAACACAAAGAATGTCAGGTCCACAAGGATACACCTTACCACTTGAAGACAAAGCTCTCTTAAAAGTGGTCTTCCTTCTCCATTGCGAAAGGAGGGTTTTCATTACATCCAACCTTTTAACAACTGAGGTCCAGTGAACTGTGAAAGCAATGAAATCAACAGTGATTCAGTACATTAATCAACACATTAGAACAGCACGCTATGACAGGTGTACATCTGAGAACCACTTCAAAAAGTTGCATTGCTTTCCGGGGTGCTGTAGTCTTGAGCTGTATAAAAATATATTTTATAAACAGTGAAGTAAGGTTAATTGAATTGTTTCTTTTCTGCACCTTGACCAATTTAATTTGGTCAATACTTTAAGTCCTGTCAGTGCAAATTTTTTTTAAAAATGTTTTTTCTGAACAAGTATAAATTAATTGCATTTAATGTGAAAATAGTCAGGCACAGGCCATGTAGCAAGCTAACTGATTATAATTGTGGGGGTGGTGAAGCAACACAATTCATGTATAGCCATCAAACAGCAAGATTTTCAAATATATTCCACTGTCCAAGTCTAAGAGAGATAATCGTAGAATGAGCAACCTCGCCCTACAAATTGTGATGTGTATGCTTCAGTAGATGAGAAGTGTTAAACTTCAATTTTTTCTGCTTTCAATCCTAATAAGATTTGTTGAAATATGGGGTGTCTATTTAACTTGTTATTCCTGATGATCCTTTGAAAAGGGTCTGAAAATCCCCAAATTCACTAATAAATCACCACAAACAGTTAGTTTGGGCTATATACCTATGGGTCCAGGGGGAGAAGTTGGGCTGGCACAGTCGTTATTAATAACCCCCCTCAATGTGTGTGAGGGCTGAGCTACAGGTTATACTTGAGGGTTTCTTCCAAGAATCTGGTCTTCTCCCTTATCAAAATCAATTAATTAATGACATCTTAAGGACCACAAGTGTACCGGTTCTTAGTGCCAAGTGTCTCACTGATAAATTATTTAAGTTGCTGCTGTTAGATATTTTTTACTGCATTATATATATATAAAAAAGAAACTACAAAGTTTTCTTGCTGTTTTTAGCCTACTGTTTGCACGTTGTTAACAATCTTTTGTTAATAAAGAGGCTTAGGCCATTGCCATATTTATTGTCTCTCCCTGCATTCATTGATGTTGTTTTCACTTTCATGTTGCTGTTGGAAATTGA
>BLAZ01000643.1:176840-179340 GCA_014633955.1 Acropora tenuis
TCAAAAAATAATGATAATTCCTGACATTTGTCAAGCTACAACAGTTACATGTTTTCATAAAATGCATAGTTCTAATTGCTTGTCCATTATTAATAATGTGATAAGTGATATTTTTCTTTCTATTCTTTGCAGGGAAGCTGACAGCGAATTCACAATACTTGCTAATTCCTGGCGATATTCTCAGCAGTACTCAAGTCGAGTGTTTTTTGCAATGGTAGACTTCGATGAAGGCCCCGATGTATTCAGTGCGGTAAGAATAGCTTTGCATTAATGAGGGCACTAAATGGCAGTCCTTTGTAAACAGAGCAAGACTTGCTGGACACAAATTGTTGGACACTGCAATTTGTTGAAGTTAGGATTGCAAGGTGGTGAATGCAATCAGTTCTGCTTGTCATGGTGGCACTCCTTAGATCCAACCTCAATTATATAGCAAACAACCTCTTAAGTGCATGAAGTTGGCCTGACAGCAAGGCCACGAATCTGTACTGTTTGTTAAATTATTGATTTAATTTGGTTGCACTGTAAAAAAAAACTTTTTGCTGGCTTTTATCTAAGGACAAGTGACGTGACAATCTCTCTGCATTGTAATAATGAAAACAGTTAAAAGGATAGAAGATTTGGTTCTCAACATAAAAAAATAGAAGGGATGTTCTTCTTCCTTCTTCAAAAGTAATCCAACCGGTTGCTTCTTCTGTTCTATGTTTTTTTAGTTACGTTTGAATTCTGCACCAATGTTCATGCACTTTCCACCCAAAGGAAAGCCAAAAAAGACAGACATGTATGATATTCAAAGGTAAAATTTTGTTGATTTTCTTGTCTTCTCTTTTTGTTTTTTTTTTTTTTTTGGCAAATGTCATTCTACGTTTACCACACTAAGACATTCTCAGGTAACAAACAGAAATATTTTCAGAGGTGTGAGTGATATTGTTAGTAATCGTGCATTTTCTTCTCATGTTCGAGTGCATCTTTCTTTACAGGATGGGTTTTTCTGCGGAACAATTAGCAAAATGGGTGGGGGAACGTACAGATGTACATGTGAGTGTTTTTATTTTCTATGTTACTGCAGAACTGTTATAAGCATAATAATAATTAATAATTAGATTAAGGCAAACCTAAAGGCAGAACTCTGAATAGTTGTAACATATTCTCTCTGTATATCCACTAAAATACTCGTAGTACAATAATAACAGTAATAAAAACAACAACGGTTATAACAATAACCTCAACAAAAACAAAAACACCCACAAACATGTGGCTAAATGCAATTTAGGCAAAGTTATGATCAAGCCAATGCTAGTCACAGGTTGGGTCTTTTGGGTCAGCTGATAACTCCCAAAGTGCATGTGACATGATGCAGGGTGGTCACAAGGGCTTGGCGCCTCCCCTTCGCTGGCATGGCATTTTGCTTGTGTGTTTGCAAATTGTGGCATTTAGCTGATCATTGCAGATCTTCAGCCAGGGTTTGTCCAGTAGGCAATTTTTATAGATTCTAGTCGATCATACCCAATCAATTATTTACTGCTGTTTTTGTGAATCCTGGTGGATTCAATCTGATTATAGCGGATGAATTAGCACCTGTTTTAGTGAATCTTTGGGGCTTCAGGCTGATCGTTGCAGATCAATTTGCCAGGGTGCAGCAAACCAAGTCCCCAGCCCTCCCTTCCCTTCAGAAGTTTCAAACCTTTTCCTCTAAGTATGAGGGGTCAGGTGAGTATTTTTTCACTGATCTGGTTCAGTGTGACGGTGCCAGTTGGCAGCGTCTTGCAAGGATGGTTCCCACCCTGTCTTTGCCTGAAGTGCTCAGGCTCCCTGCCAACCCTTAAAGTACCAGTTCCCAAGCTCATCTATTGGCGATTAATTAACCGTAATGATGGTACGGGAGCATTCGTTTTTTAGAAGGGGGGTGGGCCAGAGGAATTCAGGGGAGGGTCATTAACTTTTTGCCTGCCCAAAAAAGGAGGGTCAGCATAAATTTGACACAACAAAGGGGTGGGTCACTATAAATTTTACTGCTTCCCAGGGGAGGGTCACAATTTTTAACAAAAAATAAAAAGGGAGGGCTGCGAGATTTTAGATTCATGCTCACCCCCTCCCCCTTCTAAAAAATGAATGCTCCCTAACAGACTATAATAATAATAGTGACCAAGATTTAGATTAGATCAACCAAAACATGTGGATAGTTGCCTAACTGACTTGTGATCTATTTTGTCAGTAAAATTTTATGTCTTGTTTAGGTGAGGGTATTCCGCCCACCAAATTACATGGGTGCTGTGATGATGGGCTTCCTGATCATCATGATTGGAGGACTGCTGTATGTGCGACGTAAAAACCTTGAATTCTTGTACAACAGGACATATTGGGCCATTGGAGCATTGGTGAGTGTTGCATGATTTTTACATAAGTGCATCTGACAGCATCATTATCATCATCCACATAATTTCACACATACTGTAGTTAACAACTTCATCAAGCTGAGTGGAAGGTCAAGTGCCCAGGATGT
>BLAZ01000643.1:239308-241808 GCA_014633955.1 Acropora tenuis
TAACATTGCCAAGAACAAGGGCATATCTACGGAGCAGTACTTGGGTGGCGGTGACAACCCCCTCAACCTGTGGTTATGGTTCTAGGATGGGTCTCTGGTTCAAATCCTCTACTGTTCTATTTGGGATACCCATATGTAATCTGCTGAGTTCATTTGAGTTTGTTTCTCTAGCACACAGCTAAAGATGTTTCATTGCCTTCCATATCACCATAGCTAATGTATAAATTATTCTCTTGGTAAGAAAGGTATTTAGTGTGTTTTTTCTCTTTTATCACCTTTTGAATACACACGCTTAAAGCATGTCCCTTATGAATTCTTCATTATTTCCGCATGCTATATATTCAGAGTCACGCAGAATACTCTTCCTCTATCGTAAGTAGTACGAGTTATTTTCACCAATTGCCCCATTGCCATGTGTGAAATGTCTAAGCAATCCTGAATTAGTTCAACAAGTTTTTGGTCTCTTCAAATTTGATGTTAAAGGAAAACAGATCAAAACGAAACAGAAAATCGAATAGGAAACCATAGAGTTAAAGTTTCAGAGAAATCAAAAACAGTCCAAGTTGAACGCTGATTTAGATAACAGATTTGACCAAATTCAAACAGCTAACATCCAGGCAGCAAGTGATAAGATTTCTATTCTGGTCAGTGAAGGAAAGAATACTAATACATAAGAGGCAGAAGCTAATTAAGATCACAGACAGATACAAAGATAGTTGGCAGGTCCTCGAAGAATATGAGTCAGATCAGCTGGCCTCTAAATCAGAGGATGAAAACAAGCTAAAGAAAGTTAAAGAAGTGGTGGGTAGAAAAAGGAAAGCAAGGCAAGAGAGTAAACATATTAAGATAAATGGCAGAAGATTTTTCATGCTCCTCCTGACCATCAGCTCTTTCATGGTAGGTTCCTGTTTGACATTTGAAAGTATACTTTGTTCGTTTTACAGTGAGTTTAAAGTGCAAATTAATTTATGCGTGGTTGAACAAAGTGAATTAGAACGTAACATGCCTTTCACAGCTGTATGAAAATTAAATGTGTACATTAAAATTATCAAGGTTTAATAATTGTTAATCTTCAATTAATTTCATGATTATTATGGGACACATTTTTTTTATGTTCAAGAAGAAATGTTTCTTGGAATCACCTTGTCAAGCATTCATCCTTTTGCTTCTTCAACTTGGTTTCCTCTCTTGCAGCTGCCTTTCGTTTCCTCTTTGGTGGCATTTCTGCTGATTGATCTGTCTCTGAACCTGAGCTACTAACTGAAGATTAAAAAGATTACACAAGCAACATGAGTCACACAGGGCATGTACTTTCAACACCTGTGCCCGTAGTTATCATCCAAATATTCAGTTTCTATAAAGTGATCACACAAGTGATGCTATAGAGTGTTACATAATGACTATTTTTGTTTCTCTCATTGATGCTATTTTTACTTTCAAAAACCTGTGACCTCAGTGACCTGAAGGAGGTTTATTCAAGGAAGGAAGGAATCATTATTGATACTTTCCAAAGGTAATAACTAACGTAAAAGCCTACAACTCTTTCAAGTGTAACTGAAAAGAAGAAGCAATGGAAAATAATACATCTTCAAAACTTGAACCAAAAGAATGTAAGAACAACAGCAACAGGCACCAGTTGTTAGAAACTTTTCATTTTGGAAAATGGCTGTTTATGATGATCATGTTTGACAATTAGGGTACATTCATTTGACCTTATTCTGGCATAAAAATACAAACGGTTACTTCTAAAACTTAGACCTACGAGAATTTTGACTCTATCACAATACAAAGGAGAATTTCCGCATCGTTTCAGGTCAAAGTGTTATAGATATATGTTCCTAAATTTACCTCCATATAAAAAACAAAAGGTTATTCCATATGTTCTTATTCCAGAATAAGGTCAATCGAACGCGCCCTTAGACTTGTTTTACATGTTCTGAGAAGCTAGATAGGGTTTGAGCCAATGGTTAACATAATTGTTTTACATGTAGGTCTGGGTTCAAATTCCACTTTGACCACTGTGATTTGTCTTGGGTGGTTCTATATTCAATTCCACTACACTGTTTGTCTCCTACCTGCATTTCTTAATTATACTGTACTCATTCGGGCATTTATTAAGTTTTTCATACATAGCCCCACAAGCTTTCAAAGATCATCATGCATGGACAAAGGTTTTTTTTCTCAGACTTTATAATGAAAAGGAGCTACAAACCTGCATCTGACATGTTGTTTATTGGAGATAGAGTCAAATGCAGTAGCAACAATGTGCAACTTGCATTTTTACAATCAACAACATAAATAGGCAAGCTCACAAAAACTATTCGCAATAGTTGAATTTGACATTCTGATTACTGGCCATTCTCAAGAAGTCAAGATAGAGGAAATCACAGGTTTCACTTGTATATAAAAAAAATAGCTTTAAGAATAAAGAAAAAATTAAATTGGTGCAAGATGAGAAGGTCTTCCATAGCTCAAGAACTTTGCACTCTCGATGGAAAAC
>BLAZ01000643.1:279638-282886 GCA_014633955.1 Acropora tenuis
AATGGTCATTATTGTTGTCAGTACAGGATGTTTGTTTTCAATAATTTTTCATTTGGGAACCAAGGAGCCTCCTGCAAAGATGCGAAATAAGAAAGGTTTGTTAAAGACAACAATTGCAACGGCAACGAAGCATTTCTCTCCATAAAACTTTGTGCTGTCAAAAGCATTCTAATTTATTCCCCCTGATTCATCATCGGTTGTACATTGTTACACCCGTGGTGTCCTTTAACTGTTTTGAAAAGAACGTTTTTGAATTGAATGCGATGAATAGAAAATTTCACGTTGTCGTTTTGGCAAACTACGGGATATAGATGTAATAAGATACGAGTTGCACGTGCATGCCGCATAACTTTTTTCGTTTCTTGGTGTTGCCGGGAAGATTCATACTATTTCTGGCTTTCGTTGTACATATTACTCAATTTGTAATAGCCTTAGATTTCTCAAATTGCACTGAACTCTCCCTCAAAAAAACGTCATCTTTCGAATAAAGGTGACGTCAATGATCCAATTTGGAAGATTTTGGGTGAAAGGGGTTGGGAGGAGAGTAAATTTTACACTGAGAAATCGCACCAGCAACGCCGCAGAACATCGCATTTGAAAACCAAAATAATTTGAAAGCGTCCTAAAAGTCAAGTTAGAGAATGAAATATTTATTTTAGTAGGTTAACGTTGTCGTCAAACCCTCAAATATGGAGATTTCGCCGTGTTGTTGCAGAGTACCTCGCGTGAAAGGCTTAAAAGTGCGTGTTGCACGTGCAGCACGATTAATTCGCTTCGTTCAATCTGTCATGTTTCCAATTTGTGGCGTTGACGTTCCCGGCAGTGCTGTGGTTATTTCCCTAGCAATAGCTACTGCAATGTTTCTAATACTATTAATTAAAAATGATACATTTTCAAAGAGTTTACCCCTTTTCGCATTGCAAAGCCAGAAACCCGTGAGTAGGAGCCTCTATATATCAAGTTATTTATTGTTTCAAACCTCCCGCCAAAAATTTGTTGCCATGGTTGCTAGCACTCGTGCAAATGTGCTGAAAAAATAAGTTGGCACGTTAGGTTTTCACACGACCCTTCGCACCTTCGGGACTTTGTTTCCATGCCCGTTTTTGGCTTAATGTTGCTGGTTTACCGCGCCCAGTTCGTGAATCATCCTCAGAGTCGCTAGAAGAGCTCGAAAATCCATCCGAAGACGAAAGTCCGAAACTTTCATTTTAGTCTCTCTTCTGTTCACTCGAGGTAGAATTGCACGCGTCCGCCATTATTTAACTTAGTTTTGTGCATACTAATATCTTGCTAAAGCCATTTGATTGAATGAACCTTGCTGTTTTTGCACGCAAAGTTTCGTTCCAAGAAATAGCTCGGTCTACTCGTGTAGTGGGGTGCAAACCTAGTGGGGGAGATGGAGGCTCCTATTCATGGACAAAGCTCCTGACAAAGCTTTATTTATTTTCAACCTTATCAGCTAAAAATTGTGAAATGTTTTCTTTGACTTATCCAGAAGAGTTTTTTGGAAAAGAAAGACAAGGAAATCCAATAGAAGAGCTGCCCCTTCCAGAGAAGGTGGCTGGAGTTTTCTGTTTGTACAACGACAATGAATACAGAGCTGCACTGCCGAAGGCTTATAATACAGAATTATTAGACTCCTCTTTGGAAGAACAAAAAGTCACACCGGAGGACACTGTGGTAGTAAACAAGGCCCTTGATAATAGTGCAGATATTTCACTCAAGAACAGTGGGACTGGATCGCAATTCGTCGATGAAGAGAAAAGCGAGTTTAGTTTTTCAAATCCTGGTTTTAAAACCGCAGACGAACTGTTCAGTTGTGGGGAAAAGTGTCCAGATGAGCAGATCGCGGTTTCTGAATTCTGCACGAAGAGGTCAGGCACGGAGAAATTCACTTTTTCAAATCTTGCATTTACTTGCGAAGACAAACAAGGTGGAGAAGATGATACCTCTCGGTCTTATGAAAACTCAACAATAGCTGATCCTCAAAATGACATTTTAGTAGAAGATCGACAGAGTAACCGACTTGATTCCGATATTAGTGAAGGTTACGCCTCCTCACCGGAGACTGATTCAGTCGCCTCCACCGAAATGCAAGAACTCGAAGACTATACTAAAGAGCCTGCAATTCAAGTTGGACTCAGGCCAGCCCCTTTTCAACCTAGCCGCAAAAGCTCATTCGCCAAGGGAACCGATACGAGTTTCGCTGGCGTCGATGAAATTATAATTGTCGACAATGCGAACAAGCATGACAAGACAATTTGGAAATCAAGTAAAAGTTGGATTGATTGGTTTAAAAATCCAATGTTTTATCAGGTAAACTCTCTCATAATCAAATGTTGAGTACGATAAAACCAGGGCCACAATAAGGCCTTTTGATTGGCTAAATCACCCAATTTATTTGAGGACTTGTAGAAGACTGTTATATGTAATCACATGATCGCTGTTAAAATTATTTATTGTTAGTTTTCATTTCTTCTCTTACACAGGTCGCCTTCGCGAGCACATGTTCGCGTTTGATTCAAATATACAGTCCTTCCTACGCACCCATGTATTTGATGGACACTCTGGGATTTGAAAAGGTAAAATGTCACTGCGGTTCAAGTGTGAACAATGAATAGAGGCAAGGTGAACACACCCACACACCAGCCCCGTGGTGTCCCATGGTGTGGCTATCACCATACGCATGCGCAAAGCTGCATCACAAGCAGTGGTTGGTGACAGCGGCATGTTGCGATCGTGTTAGACCTCTTCAGAATGCCATAGCCCCTTTACCTTTAAGCGACATTATACGGAAGATACGCTGAAATTTTTAACAATTTATGAACTGTTTCCATGAAAATTGTCTGCGACTTATTCTAGTTTTACTAAACCGCGTCTTCCTATATTTTCAGGAATCAATCGCTTATTTCCCTCTGGTTATTCTTATAAGTGGAGTTTTCTCCAGTTTAGGAGCAAAGAAACTTGACAAGATTCTCGGAGCAAAGGTAACTATCCTGTTGGGCTTTGAGTTAAATCAAACCTCTTTCTCAGGGTCTGCCTCTTTCCTGTTTCTGAAGGTCCTAGAAACGAATTTCAGGGAGGTGAATATGGGAAGCGCAGAATGTAAGGATGAGTAGGGAATCTAAGAGCCAAAAGTAATGTGCGATTCGACTTTTGTGGTAGTCACATGCGTTCGTGTGTCCAGGCAGCTTACGCTTTCTTCTCAAGCGGGCGAAGCGGTCATCAATCATTCCCTTCATCTGTGC
>BLAZ01000643.1:291660-294160 GCA_014633955.1 Acropora tenuis
ACTGATCATTGCCTGAAAGTGTTGCAACTGAACTTGGCTCAAGTTCCTGTCCCTCATCTCTGTCGTTTTTGGCGAATTTAATGTAAGTGATTTGTCTTATGAACATTCGGCGACAAAATGACCCTTTTCCTAACTCCCCTGTTAAATGGTCGAGTTTCTAATGCTGCATTCGTCTTAATTCTCATTTCATTCTGAAACTGATTCTTGTTGATGTTAAAATGTTGGTTTTCGGTGTCGGCTAAGTAAACTCCTTGCTCGTTCAGAATATTCTACCCATACTGAGTTTCTTCAACATCGCCTTCACAGACACATATTAAGCAACGAAGAAATTTTACAGTCGCACACACAAACAAAAACAAAAACAAACAAATCCCGTGTCCAGTGTTGGAAAGGAAAAGTTGTGCTGTGTAATGATTTTCGAAATGTCATTTTTTCCAACCTTCAGAGGGGACTACTGCATGAATATATTCATGCTTTTAATATATATATATAAGCGACCTTTGAATTTTTGAAATTATATTGGCAAAAATATTAGCGTCATGTGTGTAAAGGACATAAAGTAGAATTCGCTGTACGATTGCAAAATTGAACATTACTAAGATAACATACGGTTCGACTCATCTCAGCTCGATTCTAACAGGTTCTAAGAGATTTGTCCCAGCCTATGACCTGAACTTAACTTATCTTTTGCATCCGATTTCAATGAACCAGTCGCCAGGCGGAAAACTGCAAGAAAAAGCTGTGAAATCAACATTACATTAGAAATATTTATTGATTCACGTGAAAGCGCAATTTTTTAGAGCGTGAAAACTACAAACAACCTTTGAATGATTTTTGAAATTTGAAGGGATTTAATTGCAGATCAAACGACGTAGCAATATTTCTTGCTACGGATTTGTCGTCAAAGAACGAGGACAAAAATAATCGTGACATTATGCAATTAAATCAGTGACAGGTGAATGAAGACTACGGGAGAAAAAATACATGTTATATTGCTTTTTGGTTTTATATCTCTTGTCTTGTATAATAGTTATGTTATTAGTTAGGATGATATTAAAAGATTGTTTCGAGACCGTCAATGCCTCATTCAATGCGAAAATGAAATGTTTAAAGCAAGCCCAAATGATTTCTTCGGGGCTGTCATCAGTTATTGTTTTTTGCGTCAACAAAATGAAATTTTGCTGGATCTAGCGGTGACCTCTAATATTCAAAATGAATTGCAGTTTTAAAAACACAGCCTTCGCTTTTAGAACAATGGGAAACACGTTGCTAATTAAGTAATGATGTAAACAGAGTGAAATAAACATTTCAGTCCCCACTTGTGATACGTCCATTATCACAAAATGCGAAACTGTTTTTTTTTTTTGCGAACGGCGATATTATGGTTTTCATTGGTCACTACAGACTGATCAATAATTACATGACTTATATCTAAACCGACTTGCTTGTTATTCTTATTATCTTTTGCCTAATATTTGGTTTGTTTTGTCTTCGGCTTATGAATTTTAGTGAAATTTTTTGCCACCAAAGCAAACAAGAAAGACAAGCGAAATAAAAATTTTGCTTATTCAGAAACATGTTTGCTAAGTTTTGAAATGTCATATCTCTATGGAGCTTGGAAATAGATTTCTTATAAACGTCTCATTCTTACTTTTGACCCAGTTTCATAAACGTTTGAAATCAAAACAACTCAGATAAAAAGTCGAAACATCATAACAGGTTGTCATTGTAGGAGTAGTCATACACTTCCGCAGAAATCCACAAAATTTATTGCGCTATTTCAATAACATCAATTGCAGTGACAGTTGATTCGTTTTTCGAGATTCCGAAATTGGTGTTCCAAAAAGGCGCAGAGTGCTTCATCGGTCGCTTTTATTTCGACTCTCGCACGTACTCGTCGATGGAAATTCCTTCGTTGATTAATCGCCGGCACAAAGATGTGAATGAAATCAAATTCCACGGCAAGATTTTTCGCGCCAACAAACAAGTACTCCTATGCTTTTCTCACCTATTTCCATTGCTACTGAAAAATGGTAATGAAAAAATTTTATGACATTATGCTGAAACCGTTAAAATGCCAGTCTCAGCTGTTAATTGAATCAATTTTCTCCTGGGTCACTGAGTTCGTTCCTCGACATCTTTATGGAGAGTAGTACAGTTAAGCAAGTGTGTTAGTCTTATCCTTTGAAGACAAAGAATCTAAACCGGCTGATTTTTTAACTGTAAGAGTCTCCGAGGCTCCCTGCTTTGCTTTGGGAACTTATAGAGCATCTTATTTCAGTCTTTCTATTTTTCGCAACTTTATCCGAATATATTTTTATATTTTTTGGCAAAAAATTCGTATCAAGTTTCGATACATATTTCACCCTTTCTTTGGACGCCTTATCAACCAATCCATTTTATTGCAAATGTCTGAATTAAAATTTGATGTATGCATGCAATTAGTGGTTGATTGCAGTAAAGAAAATAATACGTTTCAAAACTTCAGTACAGTTCAAGT
>BLAZ01000643.1:329375-331875 GCA_014633955.1 Acropora tenuis
TAATCAGTCGCTATTTGTGCATAGGGTCTATTGAAAACGACATGGTGCTTTGGTGGGAAAACACCAATAATAATTGTTGTTCTAACAGAATCCAATTCTTTTTAAGTTTCTCAGGAACACACGAAATTGGTTTGTTCAGCAAATCTTTTAGCATAACATCTTTACACCTGAGAAGAGTCATGTGAGTTGTGCGTGTCTGTATAAAATATCCTTATGACGTCACCGTCGCATTTCAGTTCAATAGTAGTCAGCTTCCAAATTTAATCAAAATTCGTTGTCTGACTTGTTGAGTTATTTGTATGCAGGGAGTAGGGGAAACTGGTTCGTTTGTTTTGATACGCGATGTTCACTGGCAAGGTTTTCAGCAAGAAAGAGCTTCGTTTTTTTCGACTCGTTAAGTGTGTTGTTGATCATTCTTCCGCTGCGCTAAGGAGGGTGTTCAAACGAGAATGGAACAATCTTTATCCCGATTCTCCATGGCTGGACAACAGAACAAGTGGCTCACAGTTAGTTCGCCAAGAAACATCTTCCTCGCATCTGAATCATCCAAGTTATCGCGCATATAATAAAGACATGAAGGAGAAATTAAAGAAAGGAAGCGCGGACGCCTGGGATGTAACAGCGTTAGTTTTCGCACTGAAGTTTTCGGAAGCTCTTAAACCTATTCGCAACGGCTCTCGTTGGGACAAGATCAAGAAGGCTATTTCTAAAATTCAGAAGGTAAAGAACGATCTGATTTCCCACTTCCCGAAGGCTTCTCTTTCCCAGAACACGTTTGAACGAAAGGTCGATATTTTGATACAAGCGGTTCAAGATTTGCTGTCGCGTTCAGATCCTCTGGTTGAAAAACTACGAACGCAGCGGAGCGAAAGCGTTTTCGCAACCGATGACCTGTTACGATACAAACAAATGATAAAAGATGTCCACAACAACTTGCTACTTTTTGAAAAAGATTTACAGAAAAGAGAGGAAAAAACTCAGTTGCGAGCTTCTGCCACAGTAGGAACAAGAAGTCGCGACCCAAGCCGTGACAATGGCACACTTTCTTCGCAAATGCATCTTCAAATAGTCAGGTTAGAACGGGGAATCATGGACGCTCGCTCTGTGGATCTCTTTCCAAGCCTTTCAATTCCAGCGATTTTCGAAAGCGCTAGCTACATTCGGCTGGTCAATACATCGTTTTCATTGTCATACAACTTTCGGTGGAACGACCTAAAGACATTTTTCCAAGAATTTGACGATGATTCAGATATGCAACTGTTCGCTGGTATCCAGTTGGCAGCATCGCTCAGCCATCAATCAAGGAAAGGGGAAGCGTTGGACTTGTTAGACTCTCTTATTCCTAAAGTTCTTCAGGCCAAACATCGGTATGTATCCTAAATACAACTACGCTTTAAACCCGAAGACGCCCCAAAAGACACTTTGGTCTGCCCAAGCATGACTGATAATCCAATATGGTAATTAGCTGTCTCGTGCACAAATTTTGACAGAGCTCCGAATGCTTCATGGTTGGTCGACAATTAATGTCATATACCTCAGCTAGAGCTCTCGTTGTGATGCGTCTTCGTCTTTAAAGGCGAATCCCAGTCCACCGCTCGCTCTCAAATGCTTGTTTTTGCTTTCATTAAAAACTGAGCCACGTACATTATATCATTTCGCAACTAGTTGCCTTGCGTAAGTTTCAACTGTCCACAGCCATTTTGGACCTAGAGTGTACCCAGTTGAAAAACGAAATATTCATTTTTCAACTGGGTACACTCTCTCCACACGGAATTAATGAACGCCTCGCATTCCACTAATTCATTCACAAATTTATGTGACCATATTTCCACCAATGGCAAAGCTCCCCTACACTCTCATATAAACCACAACAACCCACAATTCCTCTATTCGCTCTGACGAAGGGCTAACGCTCGAAACGTCAGCTTTCTAAATCTTTCACGGTGGTAATTCAACCTTTATCAACTCGTTTGATAAAACCAAATTTTTGGACATTACATATTCAACGTGTGTTCCATATAAGGTCATCACTAATCATAACTCATGAAAGCTTGTACGTTCTTACTCGCTTAACTTCTTGGTTTCCAATACTTATTGGTCGCATTGCAGTAATCGAGTTCTTTATGAAAATTACGTACATTTCTTTACATTTGTTGGGATTTAGTTTGATCTTCTGTTCTATACAACTTCATTGCTGCAAAAATCAAAGCAACCAATGAGAAAAGAAGTTGAAATGCCTTCATGTGAAATTGAAATACGTCAGCAGTAACTTCAATTCTAATTCTCTCAGTGTTTGTGCAAACTGGAGAGCCGAGACTATTCTCGTCCCCAGAACCGCCCGGTACTTTCAGCCGGTGCAGGTTGAGCAACCGGTTCTCGTGCTCAGTTAATTAAGTGGTTGGAATATTAGGAAGCCATAAAAGAACCAGGCTTGATGGGAAATCAAACACATGACCGTGGTAAATCACATGCAGCGACCAAAATATGCAAAGTATTTCCA
>BLAZ01000643.1:341875-344375 GCA_014633955.1 Acropora tenuis
ATAATTTGTCGTTATTTTCCAGCAGATCGTTGCCTTCGCTGCGCCGTGCTTACGAGCAACAATAATGGCGAAACTGCTGTCCAAGTTATATATACAACCCCTCTCTGTTAAGGGCCTATCGTTGTTACGTTCATGTCTCGATAAGTTAATTTTCTACGTATTGCATAATGTTTGTACCCGAAATGAGCCTTAGAATTTTCGGGACCTTCGTGAAACGGACCCCAAGCCCGAGAATAAATGGTACTGCGAACTGCGAACGCAACAAAAAGCGCCGCAAATTTTCTCGTGCCTGTATTTTATTTTCCCATCACGCTCGTCAGACTAGCGGCAAAAGAGGAACTTGATTTCACGATGTCTAAGGTAGCCCAGACCCTTATGCCGAAATTAATAATAGTAGTAACACTTTATTTAACGAGGGTAAGATCCGTTACTGATGACTCAGTTGTTTAAATAATGGCTCTCTCTAAACTAATCTAAAATAAAGGTCCAAAACTACAATAATTATTAATGAATTAATTAATATGAATGGTTAATATTAAAATGTTTAGTAACAGCGTCTTCGGGAGAGCTTTTGTAAAAGCGTATCTCAAACAGATGGTTTGGGCACGCTCGACAGACGAGTTACACTGAAGTGCAATGTTTTGAGGTCTGAATTTTGTTCTTGTGTTGTAATCATGACTTAATTAACGTCAGGATTTATATCACACTCTGGTTTCAATGACTCAGTTGACTTGGGCCTGGTTTTACCTAACTGAACGGGCTTCACGATTGGATAACAGTATAATAGAACGAATAAAGGCAAAGATGTATTTTGCATGGAAAAAAGATTAGAAGTAGGACATTATACAGCCATTGTAGTGTTCAACAAGAGGTACAACTCTTCGGTTTGACGTCGGATTCAAGATTCCTTGTTGGGTTTCTACCCAATGTTCCATTTGGGTGAATGTAGCTTCTTTATTTTATCGTATTTGGTACAACTTGATTGCAAAATGTGGTATTGTTTATACCATCATTGAGTCGCAAACTGAAGAATAAAGGTGTTGCTCACCACAAGCGTAGTGGATAGGATGTCGTATGCAAACCTTAGTGTTATATTTATCTCAATGATAATAACAGAAGTAATTTACTTTTGTATGGCGCTAAAATTATACAACTTTTCTAAAGCGCTTCCCATAAACTACGACAAATACTCAAAAAAGGACTCAACATGTTTCTCAAGCCTGAAAAATAGAGGGTGTCTGCGTTTCTAAAAACGTTATCGGAACCCGCAACTATTTCCGAACAAAGTGTTTCCAATAGTATGCAATAGTGAAATGTACAATTTCTGGATGTTGAGCGAATAGAGATAATGCAGAGTCATCCAACATGGCCGTGATAACGTAATTTGTAAACCAATTATTACTTTTGGGAGCTGAAACGTGAACACTAGCACTGCGGGTAATGTAGCAGCTGTCGCAAGGAACAATCAGTGTGGTTGGGATGCCATCCAAACCAAAAAAAAGGACTTGCAGGGACACTGTCTCGCTATTTTTGTAAGACATTGAGAATACAAAGGACGCCTTTTCAGTCGATGGCAGCTTTAAAATAACAAAAATAAAGATGAAACTTATTCTTTTAAATGATTATTTTCGTGCACAGATGAGTTATACCTGTTTTCAGAGATACGGCCGGGCAACAAAAAGTTGTGTGCAAACTTGAAAACGTTCAGCAAACGTTTTCCAGTTTGGCAAATCCTTTTGCTCTAGATCAACCTAAAATCGTGAAAAAGTGGCGTGGACCGATTTGCATTCCACCAAGGAGACGTTTAGACAGATGAATTTTGACCAAAAGTTGTTACAAATGCCATGACAGTGGCTCTTTAAGAATGTGAGAAAATGACTGCAATCCTTGTACAAAAAGATTTGAATCGGAGTAAATAAAGTTTGCAATCAGACTTCGTCAAGATTATTTCAAAGTAAGTGTTTGTATTACAAAAAGAAAATCTAATATTTTTGCTGTCAAATTGTCCTTGCGCCACCATCTTGAATAATTGTGGCGTATTATGGTTGCCCTTTCATTCTTACACAAATAACTATTATTCAAGATGACGATACCTGGGAAATTTCAAAGTGAAAAGAAATGATTCTAAAATGTATTAGCTTAATCTTTTTGTGGGAGTGCCTAAAGCCCCCCCTCCACGCAAAGAGAAAAAAACTCACTTAAAAGAAAGATATGGATTTTTCTGGGGCAAATGTCGCAAAATACTTTTATTGGCTTGGAACCCCGATTCTATATGGCCTCAGTAAAATCGAAAAAAAAGTTTAGTTTAGTCGGACTATAAGAGAAAAGGATATACTCCGTGCCTGACGTCACAAACTACTTTGTATATATGTTTACAAAGGATATTTGAAATGCAAAGCAGATTGTGACTTCAAGGACGGAATGGACCAATGCCTCATAAAGCTCTGTCATAGAAAAAAAGAAAATGAAGTTTGAAATCAAATGTAATACTTAACGATAC
>BLAZ01000643.1:421400-431400 GCA_014633955.1 Acropora tenuis
ATTCAAAACCAGTCAGCAAAGTCAACTTCAAATGATTTTTCTTTGCACTCGCGCAATCTTTATATTAAATTGAGGAAACCTTTAAGTAACACTCACCGCAAATTGCTCTTTGATGTTTGAATTGATGCTAGTTTCTTTGCTCTCTTGCAGTAAAAACCAGAGCACTATATACAGGCATACCTTACACACACGAATGATAGACCTACAAAAAGTGGTAACAAGTCAGGCTTGGTCACCGCTAGCGACAAAATAATCGTGCTTATGAGCATAACTACAACCGTGAACAGTAGTTTCTTTTGTTCTAGTAGGAACCAGTGGCCTGCTTCTCGAATCAAAGTCCCGAGAACTTTACGGGCGCAGGAGCCCGTTTCTCGAAAGTCCCGAAACTTTTCGGTCGTATTTCGGGTGACACAATTCTCGTTGTATCTTCAAAACGAAGGCGTCTCGAGGCACGAAACTTAGCAGTTATTTTTATTTTTATTTCCTTTACAACATATGAAAAGGTCAGCTTTACAGAATAAGCAGGTCGTAATTTTACGAATGGCTTTTCGGGCCCGAAAAGTTCTCGGGACTTTCGAGAAACGAGCCCCAGTTGTGAAACTGAAGTTTCGGGACCTTTGAGAAACGGGTTCTTCACCAGAGTTACTCGAACCAGCGATAATTACCATAGCAACGCATAGATTTTGATTATTCTTAACCAATGGTTAGGGCTAACCATATGCTTCGTGCGACTGGCTCCGAAACCAGAAATATTGTCTTAACTGCTTTAATAATGAAAACATCTGTGTCATGAACTTAACGCAAATAGATTTTCATTGGCCAAAATACATAAATCTCTTTTGTATTATTGTTACTGTAATTGTCATAATTAATACTAATTGACAACAGGAATTCAATCACAGCTAGCCGCTATTGTGAAAAGTGTTATTCCGCAGTTAAAATGAAATTTCATTAATTTTGATCGCAGTGTTATGTTTTCACGTTTCAGCTGCAATGGAACAGATATAAATTAAAACCACCAGCAGACATAATCATAATCATGAGACAATGGCCGATCATTTTCTCATGATTATGTCGTTCTTGAGTCTAAATGATTATGCAGTTCGCCTTTGCCGTATACGATTCAAGCAACATGAACGTCAGCTCTTACGAATACCTTTAACAGCGCAAAGCCTGAGTTGCATTAATTCTATGAATGTTTAATAATTTATTTATTTGCCAGTAAAGTTTTTTTTTCTGGATATCATTCATCCTTAGAAACTACATTCGCCGATTAATCTTGGCGATTTAAACCTGAAAGGCGCACTCGAAACTGAATTTTTTTCGTTAAAAACATTTCAACAGTTCAACCACGAGACTGCGAAATTTTCTCAGTTATGTCGTATATTTCGATAGACTTTGCGTTTCTCATTGACGAATTAAATAGACTTTGCGTTCCTAATTAAAGAATTCCATTTTTCTCAGCACAACAACAAAACCAATTTATTATGTCCACAAAAACTATTAACAGAACGGTTATTATGATCACAGGCGAGATGGTAGGAAACAGAAATGCATGGTAAGAGTTTGGTCGTGCTCTTAAAACGGAATATATTTTTTTTTCGGTAAAAAAAAAAGAGAAAGAAAAACAAGAAAAAAAACTATTGTTTCTTGTTAGATTTGATCGCACTCTGTGATCTCCACCGAGAGTTTTTAGTTGTGTTGCCCTCAGTCAGTTAAGCAAACTCAGTAATTACCAAGAAAATTGTAGGAATTAGAAATTATTTAAAACTGTGGCTAAGCGTGTGCAAAATAGCTTGTCTTACCTTGATATTTCGGAATCATTTCCTTCTCGTATTTCTTTCCTCAGCGAAGAGAAGCTTAATTCAGCTAGCTCCCAACAGACTGACAGTAAAACCACCGGAATCAGATAGTACATTCCTAAGGCTAAATTTGATCGACCATCTCCACAAATCAAACACGGAGTGAAGGCAAATGGCCAAGCGAAAAGTATGCCTGCCGAACTAACAACATGTCGAGCCTTTTGAATACCATACGCGGTGAATAACGTCCACAATTGTTTGTCGTAGCCGAGGTAAATAACGATCAAAGTTACAGCCATGAGAATCTGAGAAATGAAAAATAAGATACCGACACTTGTCGGAGAAAGTCCAGCTACATTTTGGAGAAAGAGAAGTGCATAGCTGTACCAAACGCTCGAAGTCAAGTTGTTGAGCACATCACCAGTCCTGCACGCGATGCGGTTCCTTATGGACGGTGTGGTATTTTCACTGATGTCTTCAACATCACTGTTACTTGCAGTTGATGCTGCTGTGATATCACGAGAACTGGCCATACTTTTTACCCTCTTTTACTATCAAACTTGCTTTTCAGTACACTTTTACTCTGTAAAAATGGTCAATATAGTGATTTCTGGAAGAAAACTTTTTTTCTTGTTTCGTGTCCTTGACGTAAGTACTTTTAAAATCTCAGTTAAGTCTCTTCAAATGTTTAAATGTTTTCGGTTCTTGTAATTAAACTTCCTTCACTTGCAAATTCAAAACAAGACGACACAAATAAAAGTTCTGAAATGTTTCCCTTTTCACTGGCGTTTTCCGGTTTGTTATGCAACAGTTCGTCTCGATTTCACACCAACAACTTTCCTAATTGACGCAGATACTGGATTGCGCTAGAAAACAAATTTTGACATGAGATTGAACAATTCACAGTGAGGAGTAAGAAGGTTCCCCGGTGGTCTAAGGGAACATTCAATCAGCGCCGAAATTTCTGTGGTTAATCAAATATTAATATCGCCGGATGTTTTTCTTATCATTATTATTCTGTTTGTAAGAATTCCATTCAATTTGGTTTTCTATCTTAGAACCTAAAGTGATTTGGTAAAAGAAATGTATTTGAAACGTTTCCAACCTTTCTTCAGTTTCAGTTCAGTTTATTTATTTAGCCACGATACATGATTACGAAATACAGCATAAAAGAAATTATTGCATGGCAGGGAGCCCAGAAGAAACCATGAGGCTTATAGGACCTGGACTCCCTCGTACATAGAAGAATATAAAACAGAAAGAGCTTACATGGAATAATGGACTACATAGACTACATAAATACCATCAAACATAACTTTATACCATATTTTACCCTAGCAACAAGAACAATAAGGTTAGACTGCTTAACTAAATTACCATTAAACATAACACGATAGTTCTTCCGGAACTCTTGTTAATTAATAACGACGATTTCAAAACTAAATTTCATTTTGAACAGCTACTGCTAGTGAAAATTGCTCTGTAATTTACCACTGTGAGGTGGATATTCTTTTTTCTATTTTGCCTATTGAAACTAACGATAACGGTACTTCAACAAATGCGCATGCGCAAACTTACACGACATAAAGACAAAAAGACACAAGGAAGCCCTCCACATCATTGGTCGAGAGCCGACTGGTGCCAAGGCTATCCACGGGCGAAGAATCTCAAGGTAACTCGTCATGGTACAACACGGTGACGTTCAGAGGTACTACTTACTCGTTCTTAAATACAAAATTTGTATTTATGGATTCCAGAACCATCTAGTGTTAATTTTTTGTAACAAGAGTTTCGATAAAAGACCAAATATCAGGGAAATAACGGAAGTCTCAAAGTGACAAAAATGGCCTCTTGTCGACACCTTTCAGTGTCTTCTTGAAAAAAGTCACAAGTAATGTTTAATATAACCAAGGGATACATATGCTCAACTCTAGGGGTTCCTGTAACCGCAAATATGGTAAGAAGTTCTAAGGAAACTGCGCATGCGCAAACAAAATACCAAGACGGCAGTACTCGTCTCCAGGCAGTGAGGGAGATAAATGTCGGCCCATAGTCCCCAGGTGACAGATCCTTTTGACCACTCAGTTCAATGTATGATAAGTGGCAATTTCTATAAACACAAAACAATGCTCTAGAATATTTTCTCCATGTGTTGTTTTCGAGTGTGTCTCGGTACGATGTACATCTGCAATTGCGCAAGCGCTCTTGTAGAAAAAGAAAAATGGTTTGGACACAATACGTGATATTCGAGAAGTGGGTAGATTTTGAAAAGTGACAGAAATGGTAATCTGGTATTTCGCGTAATCATAATGAAACATATAGTGTTTTCACTCACGTGATCAATCAGTATGTTTTTCACCAGAACAAAAGAACACGTTAAGAACCGAGTCCAATTCCTGGAGGATTAATTGGGGCCACCAACATGGCTGCTGTTCCTTTGTTTATGGCCGCCGTGACGTCACATGCAAACGCTCTATAACGAACGAATTGTACCTTTCTTTGTAGGGGGGGGGGGGTAAGTTAGCAAAATTTATGCGTACACCATAGCAAGACACACTTGTACGTATCATAGGGAAAAAATAGAGGATGGCTTTTCAATATCACAGATGTAATGAAAACAAAGTTTTTTCGCACTCAGGTTGCAGAAAGTTCTGTGCAAGTTGCAAACCCTTGCGCCACTGAGGCACAGAAAAAAGAAGTAACATCACACTGGTATAACACAGCGATTTTTGAACTGCAACTTGTACAACAGGCCTTAGGAATCAGGGCGGAAAAGAAAAAGCTTATTGTACTCATTTCAGTAAATAACTCAAATATTACACCACATCAATTTCTATTGACTTATATCATAAATCGTAAAATTTAATGACTTAATTTAGTTGACGTCGACGGATACACCACTTAAAGAATTGACAAGCCTCACTAGGCCCGGTTTAAACTATTCCCATGTAGATTTCATTTTCGTACTAATCAATTTGATTAATAATATTCCCTCCCCTGAAAACAAGGAAGTGTCAAGCCCATTTAATTTCGGTGCGAGATAAATAACAATAGCTGCTAAACATTAAGAAAAAATTTCTTCGGCTCTAGTTTTAACAACGAGTTGACATTGCTCCAATAAAAATGTTATCAATTGTTCAGTTCGAACCTCTGCGGATCTTCGTAAGGTTTGGAAGACTGCAACGTTATACCGGTCACAAATCATTAGCCACTGCTTCTTCGCTCTTTATATCATCACCATATCTCTTGAAACAGCTGATTAAAGCATATTCGAGCTGTTAAACCTCTGTCGATTTCAGAAATGGTAATACTGCAAAGTCTGTATCATCATCTACGACGTCTTCTTCGCCAACAACTTTGAGATAAAAGGTTGACAAACGTAGTTCAGTAGAGATTCTGCTGTTTTGTTCCTTTGCCGAAATTAGTCCAGATTTTGTCTCAAAGACAAAATCGACCGCTCACTACTAAACCAAAAGGGAAGCCAGCTCTGTACCGGGGCCTGTTTCTCAAAAGTACCGACACTTTCCGGGCCTATTTCGAGTGCCACAATTCCCTTCATATCGCCGAGGTTCAAAGCCATCATACATCGCAATCCTTTTCGTTTTCTTTACATTAAAAACATGCTAAAAGATCAGCTTTTGAAAACAAGTGGATTGCAGTATGACAACTGGCTTTTCCAGCCCGAAAAGTTCTCGGGCCATTCCGAGAAACAGGGCGCCCCGGACTCGCTTGGGTCGTGCGCTCACTTTATAACTGTCACAAAGTGTCCTTTGAAGTTATTCTTTGGTTTAGAATGAGGTTTACTGTTTGCGTGTAGAAGGGTAAGAGGACATTGCGTGAGTCTTATTTTGGTCGCCATGCATCTTATTAACACGACACAAAATCAGTACGCTATTTCCGAATTACCTTTGGCCTTGTTTTCAAAGCGAGTCCGGGTGCTCATCACATACAAATTAAAACTAACTATCAGATGAAAGGACTCGCTTTTAAGACGAGGTCAAAGGTACTTCAGAAATGGCCTATTGGGGACAAATTTGCTGTCGCTTCCTTCCTTTGCGCCAAGGTATTTTTTTTCCTTTCTCGTTCTACTTCAGTCAACGTATGAATCAATTCTCTCTCGATACAGTAGATGTGAAAAGCTATGAAGTGGCGTTCTGCTGCTCCAACCTGATTCACTATTTCAACAATAACAACTTTGACAATCATTAAAAAATTCCTCAAAGACTCTTCTTTCAGGAAACAAATGTAAACTGTATGTTACAGTTAACTCAGTTTCCTAATCAAGAAGAATAGACCATCTTCATAAATGGCAGCTAATGAAATATTCTTTTGCTTTTATGCTAACCATTCTCACTAGCCTCACTTTAGAGCAAAAATTCTTTTAAATTTTGTTCGTGCAAACGAGGCTAGTGAGGATGATTAGCATAGAGTCAGGTCTATACCGGCCATATAACATCGCTGGCGGTATTTTGCCAAAATTACCAAATTACCAACCTGTCATTCTTCGTTTCACGTCTTTCCTTTTCTCCGGATGATAAAGAAAGACAACAACCAGGAAAGCTAACAAAGCCTCTACACCAGGAAACACAGAAAAAGCGCCCCTGAGATAAAACGCACAGGGTTCCCCACAAGGTCTGAAAAAAGGCGAAATCCGGATGACATTAAATGAGCAACTTAACGTTGATAATTCCTAATTACTTGAACGCTAGAGGCTGGGTGCGCAGCTACTGTCGCACACAAGTGTCCATACTTTCAGATGTACTCTTGCATACTTCCCAAAATGAATTAGGCAAGGGCGTTCCTCTGGCCTTAGTGGGCTTCCCAATACATACACTATTTTTCGGACACTACCGCTGAAATAAGTTGCCTGGATGCGGTAACCCTGGACAAAAATTTACGAAATTTCTCCCGAAGTAGTCACTGAAGTGATGAAAGATGCCTTAGCCTCTCCTGATTGGCTTAAGTGCTGCTTAAGTTTGTTTTCGCGCGTAAATCACATCTAAAAATAAACCATTTTGTGACTGTGCTGGGTAAGGGCTCCAAAAGTTAGCAGAACACTATCACGTGGTTTTCTCTTGATTTTTTTTCATGTTTCCTGATATTAGAGCGAATGAAATTCATGTATTCCGCCATAAATATAAAGCTATGAAAGTGTGACATACCCAGCTGTCGAGTCTTGCTGTGGGTAATTTTCTTGCAATGCTAAAATAATGAAGCCAAGGGATAGTTTGTCCATCAACGCACACACACCATAAACAAAACCACTGGATTTCTGCAGAACAAGGAGTAAACTAGATTAGTGAAATCCCTACAGCTGTGGGTTTTTCCAGAATCTAATGCTCAGTAAAGCGGTTAAAAACACACCCATTGTTTTAACTGGTGACCACCTAGTGGCTTTAGAACTTTCCATTGGTTGAAATAGAAATGACTCTATTCTGTTGTGTCTCCAAATTCTTTTCTGGTTTGTTTTTTTCTGTTCAGTACCAAGTACAGTATGTTTAAGGGGGGCTTCCACGTTTGTAGTTACTGCATTTTACTAGTATGTCAATGTACTTTTGGTCTAAGTGTTGTTCACTGGTCTAAAATATGTTGTTCAAAAAACGTTGCCAAATGAAAATATTATACTAGAGGTACATATTTAAGAGCCTCTACTATGACTAAATCACATAGTGCTTCCTACACAACAGCTGCAGCTAAACATGCCACCTACTTTATCATCACCGATGATATCCGCGACCATGGCCAATGACGTCACTATCATGATGGAGTTACCACAGCCCATGATTATTGTTGGAGCATAAATCATATCTCTATGTGACAGAGGCGTAAAATAAAACCATGCGGAACAACCAACCACAATTATTGTACCAGCACAGAACAATACCTGCAAAAAATAGCTTGTGTTTGTGACATTGCCTTCTCATTCGCATTGTTGGGACGAAGATAAAGGAAAGGCTCAATACGTTTTCTTTAAAAGAAGAACTACACCCTTTGCTTGCACAACAAAGGGGGAATCTTTACTGAACTCGATTTTTTCAGTTAACCCCATTAGCACATGGGTTTTTCTAACTTATTGCACAAAATGGCCTCAAAAGTTAAAACGGCATCTCATATTTCAGACTTCCTGGTCTGATATTGGTGGGGTGTCCACAAATCAAAAACTGGTGAATGACCAAACTGCAAATGAACGTAAATTACGTAAACTTGCACCAGGATTAGCAGGTATACCCTCAGACATAGAAGATTGTAGGATGCAATTTCAATATTCAGTGCTGAGGGTAACCGGTGAACTGTATGATGACCTAATACTAATATAATAGCAAAATTTGTAAACAAAGATTCCCCAAAACAATATTGCAGTATTTCAAACAAAAAGCTAAGGAACCGTAATAAACCAACCTTGTTGGAAAAGTATCTGTTTAAATGTTTGATTCCAGTACTCATCAAAATACCACTGATGAGGATCATAAGAGGAAAGTAAGCAATGGCTTCCTGTTAAGGAAATAATGATAACTCCCTATTAGTAATATTTGTTAGGTATTATTTTATTCAGCTTCTACAAAGAAGGAACTATGAGAGACCACTGTGGCATGCACATGAGCCAACAACTTCAACAGTCCTTAATCTTACAGCCACAGGAACATACAAATTAAGAGGGCTTAAAGACAAGAAACAGCAGCGCATGGCTGAAATAAAAGTCCACTGGCAGACTGCATCATCTAGGACAACTATAATGTCTGCATGTTCTTATATTTTTATGGCCATCAATATCTTTCATTAGAGAAAAGGAGATTTGGTGCTAGAAACAGATACCAAGTAGAGGATACTATGAAGAGAACCCACCAAGCTTATATGGACAAGATCAACTTGATGGGGGAAAATGGAGTGTTTATTGGCAATATTCCACCAGGACATCAATAATTTTAACAGATCATACACTCTTGTAAGAACACAAAATAAGAACATATATTATAAAGAAAATGATAACAAACAAGATTACCTTTTGGAAATGAAGTGTCTCTGTCAAGTACATCGGAAAATATGACTGGCTTAGATTCACTATATTTTGTGTAGCCATGTAAATAAATACAAGCTAAAATTGCAATTGAGGGAGAAAAATGTGCACACATAAAATTATAATTATCAAGATAAAATAGAAGCAAGATAGCCATACAAACAGTCAAACATTGCAAATTACCCAATGATTCCTTGACAAGTCATTGTCCCCTATTTTTCCCGTAAACACCCGCAGATAAGCTGCACCTTTTTTCCCAAAAAATTTTCTTCTTGTTTTAATGCAAAGAGCTATCAAAAAACTTTGTTGAATGAAGACGTTCCTCACAACAAATACCAGAAAAAGATCAATCATTATGTCAAAGCTGGTAGAAACGATGTTCATTACAATAAGTGCTAAAATTGTGGGTATAGGACTTTGAAATATTTAATATTTTTCTGTTCATGTTCCAATGTTAATAGTTCAATGAACAGTGGGTGAAGATGACTTCCAAAGTCTTGACTTTGGATTTTTTTAAATTTCTATCAAAAAAACCATGTTTCCACAATTTGAGCAGCTAAATTCAGGGTGTGGCTTATCTGCAGGTGTTTATGGTAACCATTTGCAAATTGCTCCTACTTTGTTTAAAAATAGGAACTGGCTATTTCATAATGTATAGCATTTGCTATTATTGTATTTAAGATGTTGGCAGTTTGCAGCCAAGTTTGGCCATTCATTAACTGTGATTTTTTTGCATTAGCTTTAATTACTAAAAAACAGCATACAACAAAATGTTTCACACAGCCTGTCACCTTGTAGAAATCTGGATTTTTAAACCACTCTTTCCATGTCATTTTGTGTTTATTTTCATCAGGTGTTGCTTCTCTTTGAAGCTCAATTATTTCAAGTGTTTGCTTTTCCAACTCCTTGCATTCAAGAGAATCTGGTGACACAGTTTTTGCTTTGGCCTTGCCTTGTTCTGTAAACAGTAAAAGATCATTCCATTAGTGGAAGAGTATTATAAATTTTAAGTGTTTAGGCTCTCCTCTTCACACACCAATACAAAAGAGAAGGAAGTACATCTTTAAAGGCAAGTGCATTGCAGTGCATGTGACTCACGGTGAAGCTAAGTCCCTCAAGGGTGACACAAAATAAAATGCACTTCTTTTGAAGAGCTGTTTTGGATTCACCAAGTGACTGACAA
>BLAZ01000643.1:436400-439362 GCA_014633955.1 Acropora tenuis
TAAAGGGAAACCCAGCTTATAAATAAATGATACAACCAGCAATATTTTGTTTTCCGCCAAACTTGACGGATATTTAAATCATAACGTCAAAATTATTGAAAGAGCCTTTTACAAGGGATGTAGGAAAAATTTGCTCGAAAAAGTTAGGAATGAGTAACACTTTTGGAGTGACGAAGCGAGGTTTCGCATTTTGATCCGGTCCTCAAATGCAATGGAGAGAGCCAAATGAAAAATAAAAAAATCGACCAAATATTATTGACGCCGAATATGCGTCAGCTTATACACAATCATATCGCTTTTACAACACAAAGAAATTTCTTACCTTATGGCACTTAATTCTACAGCGTCTTTCGGGCGTTTGGCAACATGAGGTATTAAAGACAAATGGCTAATTTCAACCATAGGCCAACCGACGCTAAATAAGGCCGCAAAAAAGCAATAATAGGCAACTGGAACCCAGTCTGGACTTTCTTCGTTGCATAAAAGACACGGGCTAAAGACAAACGGCCAGATTAATGCAATGCCAGCTGATCCAAGTAGGTGCCATATCTTTCTGTTTCCATATTTCTTGGCAATTCTCTTGGAGAGTGATTTGTCGCATCCATAACCGATAAATGGAGTAGAAATGGCATCGGCAATTTGAGAAGAAAGAAAGATGTAGCCGGTACCTGTAGCGGAGATTTTGACTATTTTGTTGAAAAAAATTATAAGGTAAGTAAACCAAGCCTGGATGCACAGATCGTTGAATACGTGGCCAACACCATAGCAAAACTTTTGTTTTAGTGAAGTCTTATCCTCTTTTAGCATTAGTGGTCCCTTCTTTTTATTCCTCCCGCAAATCCAGACCATCTTGACCTTCAGCTGATTAGGTCTTGGTGCTGAGCTGGAAGCGATACCGAAAAAAGCCCTGCTTTTCAATGATGGTGAAAGGTAGGGAGTCTCACCACAGATTTCCTGTGGCGCAAGGAAAGCCCTCAATGCTATGCTATATTTGGAAACAAATTGTGACGCGCTATTGTTTTTTGACGCGTGATTGACAGCTGTCAAGAGATGATACGAGGGGCCTAACAAATGATTGTTTTTTTTTGTCTTTTCTTTTCGCCAGGGAAATATTAGAAAGGCGAGCGACAGTTTCAAAAGAAGCGACACGGAGTGATTTAGCGTAAACTTCGACGTTAACATGTAAAACTTTGAAGTAAGGCGCTACTTTCCCTTAAAACTTGATCATTGTTTGACTTATACTCTTGTTCGTTGCTTGTTTTTTGAATGAAAAAAAAAAAAAACAAAAACAATCACGCAATATTGTTTCTTTGCAATAGCTTTTCTTAAAATTTTCAAACAATGGGGAAAACATGTGCCTTCCTTTGTGCGGTTTATAGGCAGAGGGCATGCACGTTGTCGTTTTGAATGAATTTGGCTAGTCGATAGATCGTAATGCAATCGTACAGCAACACGTTACAGTTACATGGACACAGAAAAATTTCCTTCTAGGTCAAGGTCGAATATAACGTGCTCGAAAAACAAGCACAATATTTAACGCATGAAGCTCACGCGAGCGAAGTCTTCTGGGTGGTATGATTTTATCAGATTTTATCAGACTTATCAAACTTTCGTTTGTCTTTCAAAGCGGATAACACAGCGCAATATTATGAAGGCAAGCAACAAATATCCGAAGTTAAGCGACAACTGAAAATTAACAATAAATAAATGGTCTTAGAGAGTAGAAAAGTGAATGCGAGAATTTAGCTCAATCGTAGTGATATTCACATTAGAGGGAAGGGTGTCTGGTAATATCGCTCATAGCTTTTCTTTTTGAACGTCTTTTGGTATATATTTTTTAACTTTTTGTGGCAGCTCAAAGTCTCCGCCTTTTATTGACACAAGCTTGGAATCGAATGGAGGCTGTTGTAAGGAACCGAGTCAATACTAGGCCCAAAGCATAACTTACCAACGTAAAAAATAGATAAATGACGATAATAAAATTAATTCATTTAAAGGAAGAGGGCAGGTTTGGAACGAGAGCTAAGACCAACAGTGGATAGTTCACTGAAAAGACAAAAAACAAAACAAAAAACAAAACTAAAACAAACAAACTTGGGCAGAAGAGCATAAATGATAAGAGCATCTTTTCAATTGAAAATGCTGTAGCGGAAAAGTTAAAATTCAAGTATAGGCTCGTTTGCCGCTCGGGGTGTTGCATGATATTGCTGTTTGCGGATGTGCCGATGAAACGGAAATCTCCCATCTGAACTTTACCTACTTCGATTGATTTAATTTTCCCTTGTGACACACTGTCACGTTCGATTTTTTGAAAAATTGCATTTCACTTTGAATTTGAACCCCGTGATCGCGTCATGCGCTGAAACGAGGAAAGATTTCTTCTTTTTTTTGTGCTTTATGGCTACCGACTTCTCAATTACACTATTATCATAATTTTATTGCAAAAATTATCCTAACCACAAACTTCACGCGTTGAAAGCTTTTGCATTTTGATCTTTTTGTACAGTACCTCTAGAATGATTTGGAGTGTCCTTTCCTTGTTTGATGCGGATTTTTCGATTAATTGGGATGCTTAAAAGTTGATCTCTAAAGCTCGACACGCTTTCTTAGCAGACTGTTAAAATATGCCAGGCTTTGCTGCTCCGGCAGCTCCATTTTAAGAAAGGTTCTTAAATTCCTCGATCTGTTCCATCACACTATGCAACAGTCATATTAATCATATTATTCAACGAAAGGTCAAGGGAATTCTCTCAGACTCAAGAACTTCATCAACAATATGGCGAAGTAGATATATTAGAGAGTGGCGCGGTTGGCAGGGGCACCCAACGAGAAAATAGTTCAAAACCCCTGCAACATAGCATTTTTGAATGTATTTTAGTATTTAAACGTAGATATAGGCATATTTTTGTCCCCTAGAAATTTTTCATCTGTTCGGATTTCCTAGCTGAAAGTCTAGTGATCC
>BLAZ01000643.1:463123-468123 GCA_014633955.1 Acropora tenuis
AGAATATTATGTATATTAGGTTAGAATGATTTTACAATATTGCTTTACAAAAATAGAAGAAGAAGGGAAAATAAGTTTGATAATATGTTGTTGCGGCGTAGATTTAGTTTGCACGAGGTATCGTTGCACGATACCAACGAGAGGAAATGATTGCGGATGATGTTCGAGTAGATGATGAAATGAGGAATTGCCTGAATGACATTTTAATGAAAATTGCCTGCTAACACTAGCACAGATAAATCAAGAATTGGGACAGCGTCTTTCAAGAAAAACAAAACTGGCAATCCATGACCGCACAGTAGCTAGAACACTTGAAGGTATGTTGCATCGTGTAAAATTGGCAAGGCCAACCCAGCTGAAGGAAACCGCCCTGATTTCCTGAAAAAGAGTCGACTCAGTAAGCCAACTGGTTCATGCGGAATGCTGTAGTGAATCATAGTGCATTTGTAGACAAGTATGGATACAATATTTGGACGGGAAGTCACGGACGAGCAAGTATTGGAGAGAGGGCATATTGACAAGTATGGACTCGTTTTTCACTCGGCATTTCTCGGAGGAACGACTGGACAAAGATTTAGTGATTTTCTGACCCAGGCAAAAGTCGACCCAAATGAACATGTGATTTTCATTTATAACGGCGCACCAGCCTACAACAAATCGTGCTATTCCTGGTCCCAATTCTGAGCTTAAAAAGCCACCACCATACAGCCCGTTTCTTATAACATCGTGGAGAAAACAATAAAAGCCTTAAAATCAGCCAGAAAAGCGGACTCAAGTCGTCCAGAGCAGTAAGAACAGATAAACAACAAGGCAGAGACAAGACGACAAAGAATCGCGTTAGGCCATTTCCGCACTCAGTTGCTACTTCAGACCCGCCAGAGAAACATTAACACAATCACGGCTGCTAAATGTGGACAGTGGTACAGATGTACGCAAACGTACATTCCAAGATGTTTTAATAATGAAGAAATTGAAAGATAATTCCATTACATAAATAATTACATTACATTACATTACAGTACTCTGCATTAGAACAATTTTGAAATTTCTTTTTCCATATTTGATTGTTATCTCTACACACGTTTGTCAGTTCACGTTAATGATTGACCATTTGGAACAGAGGATTCAGTAGGAAGGTGCAATTGATTGTGCGTCTCTATGGAAATTGCGTTCTTGTATGTGGCCATTGATTGTAATACCATGCAATTGATTTTCTATTGGTGTTGATGATTTACTGTTGCGCGAGATTGAAAGAATATTTGTTATCTTTGATTGTCTAAAGGTGCAATTGTTCATCCTTTGATGCTATATGTCAATATATATCGAAATAGCGTTGTTGAAAGTTCGTTCGCGTTAATGAAGTTCACGGAAGTGTTAATGAACGTATATTTGCCGTTTAGTTTCGACTGTTGACGTAAATGAATGTATATTTTGCGTAAATGAACAACAAAAGTTGTACTTCCTTTGGGATGATCCGGATCAGGATGGCTGATCCATAGAGTTCGTTTGGTTATGATCCATTTTTATGAAACCAAAAGCACGATTCCCCTTCTAACGATTCCTCATTCCCACATTCACCATTCCTTGGATTCGTTCCAATTCATCGGGTATCTGACACTACACTTTCGTTTGGAAAGGATCCAAAATCAACGCTTTTTATTCTTGAACACCTTGTTATTCATATATGGCATCTATCGTCGACCTGAAGAGCTTACGTCCCGATTGATTCGAATAACATTATTTGCAACGGTGCTTGACACAAATACCGCAGTGATATTTCTTCCAAATAGTTCTACTTCATGGCTGGGTTTAACAGGGCAGGGGAATGGGTTCGGTGGAATACCTGGAGTGCGGAGTGTAGAAAATAGAGACATTAAGCACCGCGTATTTTTTCCCGCGAACGACAGAGGGTCACGTGACCTGACATTTCCCGCGTTTGCCGTTTGCCGGCCGCCGTTTCTACTCGAGGAGGACATTTTTCCCGTTTGGAGAGAACGCGAAAACGTGAGTATTTGCAGCCCGTTTTTACTGTCTATTTCTCCATTTTGATCGCTTGCTTTTATAGTTATGCTTCGTTTATCATCTTACTTCTACCTGAACTGCTTGTAAAGCTAAAAGAGTTTCAAACTCAAGCGGAAAATACATAACTTCTCCGTATCCATTTCGCCTAGTCGCAGTGAATGGCGAAGTTCCGCCGTGTCGTCGGGAAGCTTAAACAGACAAACATCGCGGACGGAACGGCAAACGACTAGCCGACGTTCGGCGTTCGCCGTTTTCGCGGTGCTTAATCTAACTAAGGTCGAGTTTAAAAAAACGCCGAGTATGGAAAATGTGAGGTGTGGACAATGAAAAAAGAAAAAAAATTAGATATGGATAACCGTCCTGAAAAGAAAATTGTGTTTATTGGTGTTGACATGCCTACACGACTCCGGTCTGGTTCTTTTTTAATTTGTTTTAATTTTGCTCTCACGAGACTGTCCTTGAGTTAGTGAGCTCCCCTTTCTATCGTTTAGGGCGGTTCTTTAAAAGTTCCGTTTAGCGATGGTTATTGCTGTAGCAAGCACTTTCTTTTTTTTTTTCTTTAACATATTCATTTAAGTGTTTGTACCAAGAGATTAAATCAGCGTACAACTAAACTCTAATTACCACATAAAAGATCAACAAGGACGCGGGATACAAAGAAGGTCAAAAAAAAGTTTTTTTAACATTTCGAACTGAGAGGTGGTATTGTGTAACTAAGGGGAAGATTCTTTTTTTTTCGTTGCTGTTGTCGTAGTTCTTTTTTTTTTTGGGAGGAGAGCCAGTGTCTATCCTTAACACAGTGTTTTTAGTAAAATTATTTAGGTATCCTCTCTCTAGTAGGTGTCTTTTCAATTTTTTAATTAATGTTGTCTACAAACATTACTTTTGAAGAGTTTGTTCTGAGAAGTCCAAGTGCTTCACCTTTAATAAAGCCTTCCTTTACTGCCGGTGGGTGACACGTTGTGAAGAACGTGTTGTCCTGTCAACTGAATCTTTGTTGAATCTTTCACCCTTGTAGATACTGGTGTCTAAGAAAGTTCTTTCTGTACAAGATCCTTCAGCCGTAAATTTTATTGTTGCCTGGTGTCTATTTGCCTCCTTCGCAGCCGTCTTTCGGGATGTCACGCAGCGCTCCTCCGAAAGAAACTTTCGGGGGAGCGTTGCGTGACATCCCGAAAGACGGCTGCGAAGGAGACTAGATGCCTATTTGCTTGTTCAATGAACCGTTCGACGTCTCTGTTAGTGTTCTAGACGGACAAAATATTGTCCATGTGACGTTTCTAAACGAGCGGTTTGTTGGTGCTTTTATCTAGGATTTGAGTTTCCTTACGCGGCATTTTCTACACTCCGCATTTTGTACTCTCCTCACTTCGCGTATTCCACCAAACCGGGGGATGGTCTCTTTAGAAGAGAATGACAAAACCAGAGGGGAACAAGAATGACTTGAAGGAGTGACATCGAAAAGAAAGAAAGCAGCTGACGAAGTCATGCAGTGCAATTAGACTGAGTCCTGGACGGAATTGCAAACATTTCTTAGATTCTCCGCGAAGCTCGAGTCTTGGGAACTGCTCGTCGTTTCGAAAGGGGAATGAAGGGTTCAATTAAAAAAAAAAACTGTGCTGCGACCGTGCCGAGTTGTGGGGCTGGGGGGTTGGGAAGTGAAACAAGAAAATTCGACGAGGGTCAAATCCCGAGGGGGGGATGCTCGTCGTCTCCCTTAGGGGTGGGTGTAAATTTTGGATTTTGGTCTCGCTTAGGGTGTTCCGGGCAAAGGGCCAATATTTTAAGCCGCCAAGGTTCGTTTAGGGTTCCGCGAAGAAACAAAGAATTACGCGAAGAGAAACAGAAGTCAAATTTCAAATTTCCTTTTTTTTTCTTTTTTAAGCGGTCTCTTTTAGGGGTCAAAACTTGCTTCAGGCACGCCCAGATTGGTCTCCTTTAGGGGTCAAAAAGCTTGAGCCACGCCCAGATGGTCTCCTTTAGGGGTTAAATTCAAAATTTCCGACGAGCATTCCCGTCTGATCCATATAGGAATCCCTCCCACCAGGAGTTAATTGCCCTAGAAGTTGACCTCTTAAGCATCGCTCCTTCCAAATTTTCGTGTTCCAACAAACGGTCATTCTTCCTAGGTTCAGCCCTTAGTTTACTGGACCTTTTCCTCAACCCTTGGCTGTGTGAGCAAGTGATCAAACAATAAAAGCTGACAAATCCTGGACAAAATGGCGAATGAACTAGCGAGCGCCGAAGTTCAGTCGTTTATTCCCAAGTGGAAAAAAAATTGACGTCGTTTTAATCAAAGTGCCACTGTCGTTACTTGTGGATATCGGAAGTTTACTTTATGTTCTTGTCAGCGTGTTCCACCATGATTGGCTAACTAGATCGAACTTCAGGTACGCAGGAGTGACAATCTGCATAAAGATTATCACGAAAAGTCGTAACATATCCACGAGTGAAAACCAGGTCAGACTAACAAAGTTTTATGGAGCATCGGACGATTGTGGATATGAAATGTATAAATTTAGGTTTTCTTCCGTCTTCTTTTTGAGTATCGGTATAGTCACTGAATTCAATAAAATTAATGTTACCCTCGCAAAAATCCATTCAAGTTTACTTCAGGAAAAACGTAAAATGCAAACTCTCGACTGTTTAACGAATACCTTTCATGTTGCCGTGAGTCTGTGCGGTAACTGATCACAGAAGACGCCAAAATGTGGTGAGAACGAAAAGGTGGCAAGGCACACGAGCCATTAAGCGAGTGTGTCATTGATGTTGTCGCCACATCATATCATTGTTCAATGGTATTGCATTCGTCATGATGGTTACTATGACTACTTTTTCAGGCGCATGTCAGCGATGCTACACCACAAGTCTCCGCGGTCAAACTATCAATTTAGAGTGTTCATACCAACAACATCTTTGGCCGTCGCTACATAAAGGTATCCAATGAACGTGTCATTTATCCTCTCCAAAGTTTCCAT
>BLAZ01000643.1:516699-517999 GCA_014633955.1 Acropora tenuis
TCATGTATGAATAATGGCAACTGATAATCTGCACCTGTCTGTCAGTTGCCTTTGACAAGCACGCTACCGAGACAGCTCGGCCTTCGTCGCCTGTTATATATTTACCCACCTTTTCCTGTGCCATGGGTAAAGCCTTAAATTCACCTGCTCTGAAGGCTAGACCAAGCGGTTTCTTTTTTCTCATTCGCTTTAACGTTCGCTGAATGAAAAAAGACATTATAAGGAGAACCCCATTAACTTATTGAACTAACTTGGTTGCTCGGACTACTATGCGAGATGTCGTGGTTCCGAATTCAGACCGAAGTAAGACTACGGATCCCAAAATAACTGAAGCGAAAGTGCTGCATTTGATTGTTTGCGACTCAAACTCATGAGAGGCAGATTCCAGTGACCTCTTCAAGCAAAATGTAGAGGTGGCTTGGATTGCGTTTCAACAGGATTATGGTGTATGTACCATGAGTCAAAGGAGACTTGTTAGCTCTCTTGTGAGACAGAAATCCCTCATGGAATCGACTTCCTGCTTTCAGCTTTTCAGAGAATTCCTTAAAATTAACAGTCTCCTGTCAGAAATATTTGTTTGAACCGGCCATTTGAACTGAACAAGCTTAGGTTCACCTTTAGGATAATGTCCGTACTGGCTGGTAAAGAAGATAAAAGGGAGGTGTCAGGAAAGCGAAGAGTTTTGTCTTGGAATTCCCAAACGACTGTACAGGAGTTCATTGAGCCGAAAACAATTAATCAATCACACAGGCATCCTAGTTAAACGTAACGATAGTCCGACATCGTCTTATTATTGATCACTTGAACATTCTGGGGGTACTAAGTTATTTTACGAAATTGACTACAAAAACGAAGAAAAACGAATTGTCTTCTTTAGAACCAAGGAAAGTAAAGTCTTTGAAATAAGACAACCCTTTTTTCATGATGTAACGCATCTTAATCAAGATCACCACTTGTTTCTTTCTTCCTTTTTTTTTCTTTAGCCTATTTCCCAGTATTTACCGGCGGCAACATCTTTTTTAATAGAGATTGAGTCCAAGTGCATTTCTCTACTCCTTTGAGGATCCCTTTTAAAATGGCCCATTGTCCAGTTCTAACATTCGAAGGATCACCGCTAATGTCTTTTGTAATACAGGCATCAAGAGTTTCAGTGTTCCTGCGTGGTACGCAGCGCATCCTGGAATAGTAAGTGAGCACCAAGTCTTGAGCGACAGTCATATCTTTGTCTCCTTTACGCGAATATTGTTATTATTTGGTACTAAGTTCCAATATTCGCGTAAAAGGAGACAAGATGAAGCCC
>BLAZ01000643.1:568009-570509 GCA_014633955.1 Acropora tenuis
TGAGTCTTTATCGCTCACACTTTCTAATGAATATGTGCACTCGAGTTCCTGAGTTCGTAACTCTCCTTCGTCTAAGAGTTTTGGAATATTCCAGTGTTCCAAGATATTGAACTCATCATCAAGAACACTCATTACGAACTCCTATTGGTATTTGTGATCGCGGTCCCTAAAAAGAGTAACAGTTCCCTTTCAGATTATTGTTTAAAAGATTACATCACGAACAATGTAACTGAATATTCATGGATTATTTAGGGGACATCGAAGCGACATGTCTGAATGGAGAATGAATGACCTTGAACTTTCGAAATAAGCCATAAATGGCCTGCACAGCGAGATAATGGTCTATTTCAAACAGCCCCAGCAGTTGTATTATTCTTCAGGGAATGTAGTTAGCGTGTGTGATGCAATTCAACATGAGGGTAGTCAGGTCTAACAAGGAAGGAACAATTACCAGTTTGTCATTTGATTGAAGCCAACTAGTTAGTTAATCAATCAGCACTAGTAAATCAAGACTACGCCATTTGGTGAGTGAAAGATACTATTATCTCATAATTATTCCGATGATCCCTAGCCCCTACGTCTTCCCTCCACAAGATGGATGGGGAGGCACTTAACTAGGTTCTCACCCTACAGATGAATTGAACCACAAAATGTGATATACCATTATATTCCCAACTGGAAAAGATTCTCTAAAGTCCCTACCCCCAACAAAAGAAACAAAGAGCAAAGGCCTTGATCCCAGGCCTGAAAACTACGGTGAGAACTGATTAGGGCTCACTCTGCCTTGTAGCTCAACCGAAGTATAGTTGCATTTCTGCGTTAAAATGTCTGACAGCAAGTTATTCCCTTAACAGATTCCGAGGCAAATAAAATCAAGTTCGTGCGATTGAAGTTCTTTGCGCGAAATAGGCGATGTTGGAATTGCTCAACTTCATGCCAAAGAGCGATTGGCCCACAAAAACAATGAAGGCAAAGACCACGAAGAAAACCTGCATGGGGGACACTGACAAATACCTCGCACCACTATGTTAACCAACAAATTACCATAACTAAGGTCACGAATGATGGGAATCTTCCATGATCTGGTACTTTAACATATTTATTAATAATAAGCGTCCTTGACATCAATGTTTTGTCTAGCGGAATGGCTGTGAAGATAGGATAGAGCGAAAGATTGATTCACAATCGTATGCCAACACCATCCGTACCAGCAGGAATCTGAACTATACGAAACGACACATGCTAAACAAAAACTACTATTCAATGGCTATGATTGGAATGAAGTAGGTTAGGCTTATGAGAGCGAATTACAAATGTAAGCTAATGTGCCTTAGAGACAGAAATGCAAATGAGTTACTTTGTTCACCAATAAATTGAACAAAGACTGAATTTCTAGCTTTTTACATCCGCGGATAGATTACTTACACTACAATTTTCTGACTTAACAACGGTTTTATAATAAGATACCTGATCCTTCTGGTGAACAATAACGTTCCAAAAGTTCCCTAGTTTGATATGTAATAGATATACATGGGCAAGCCACTACATTTGAGCTTCTGCCCGTCAAACTAAACTGAAATTAATACGCTGTCCACGCCACAAACAGCTTCCGGAACACGTTTCTTCATAACGTCGTCTTCTTCTTTGAGTAACAATATACGTCTAGTGGTTACATCTGCAAACATTCAGCATCTGCAAGACGTTAGAGAACCCATTAGAAGATTCGCCATAATGTTAAAGTTGCCTGACATCCTACCCACACGCTGGATCGTTGATACAAAATCAATCAATTTCGTACCTAGGGAGCAACATCAAACCAATACTACTAATTATTAATGGTCTCACAGAAGTCACACAAAAGCGTTCAAAGGAGCAATAAAAAACCATAGCATCCTTATGTTCGATTTGGATAGCTGCTTCTTTCGCGTTATCCTTGCGAAAATCACGCATTCATTTCAAAGGAGTAATGCCTCATATTACCTCATTAGTCAGCAATGCTGACAAAAACTAGATTAGATAATTAAGTAATAAAGGTTACCAATAACGTCACAATCACCGTTACCTTGTCACGCAAACCTGCATCTAATCCAGATAAACAGCTTGCAGTGTCGCATCAGCAGTTACGGAGACATCAGCATCACCCAACAAGCGAGGATCAATCCACTGATAATACATGCACTTCCTGGACTTGTCTTCGTGACCACACATTACATAAAAATGTGCATTCTCTTTGTCATCAGAATACACCTTACTCTTAAAAACCTTGCCAGGCCGCGAGCAAAAGCATTGCAGCATCTGCTGCCTAATGGCGGGGTGATAACGACTAAAAGTATCCCTCGCTCTATTCTTTCTCACTAGACACAAGCTTACACTTGACGAAGAGCTCTTACTACCGTCCATTGCAACTACTACTGTCCAAGTGACTAAGATGATCACCTACATGAATTTATTGGCAAATTCACTTGATGACGTAAGGAAGCTATACACCAATGAGCGCCCT
>BLAZ01000643.1:575509-578009 GCA_014633955.1 Acropora tenuis
ATACCCTTTTTCCGAACACACTCCACCCCGATGAATCGTTCCATTTGAATTATTCCCGGAATTAACGAAAGTTCCATTCAAATGCTAAGCGCTCAATTTTTCCAAACAGCCATTTTCTTGCCGAAATACCGTCGCTTGCAACTACCTGTCCACACGCGTGACAAAAACATGTTCTGCTGGCCAATGAAAATTCAAAGTTTTGACAATCAAACTTCAAAGTTTACCCGCCCACTTGGTAACTTTTTGGCGCCACTTACACAAATGATCGCAACTGATTTATCCACCGTTTGGCAACTGAAGACATGGCGTTTACAATAAATGAGTTTGGCAGGAATTTCAAGGAAGGTGTTCCACTGTCAAGTGATTAACGAAACTAAGTGATAGAACTCGTACAATTTCATTCATATAGGGAAGTTGGAAGAAGGCTGCGCGTAGATGCGAAGACAGTATCTAAAGTTGTCGAACAATTCCGAGAGTCCGGGAGTACAGCTCCAAAACCTTTGAACCATACCAGGACTGCCTCTAAATGTTCTTCTCAAGACTCCATGTTGTTGGAGACTTTGGTATAAACAAAAGGATATCGTCTTTGAGAGAGTTACGGGACAATTTGGCTATTCATGGAGAAAAGTGGTGTTTTGTCAACTTCGACAATCTCCAGACATGTTCCATTCAAACTGACAAGCGGTCAAAAATACTCTCGTAAAAGATTAGGAAAATGCGCATCCAAACTTATTTATTGTAAACGCCATGTCTTCAGTTGCCAAACGGTGGATAAATCAGCAACGATCATTTGCATAAGTGGCGCCAAAACGTTACCAAGTGGGCGGGTAAACTTTGAAGTTTTATTGTCAAAACTTTGAATTTTGATTGGCCAGCAGACCATGTTTTTGTCCACTTGTGGACAGATAGCTGCAAGCAACGGTATCACAATGTAATAAAAGCTCTACAAAAATGTAAAATTTTGGCGCCACAAAAACTAGCAACGACACAAAATTTACTACGGAAGCTCTCCCAGAGATTAAAGTCACCCATTGTCTCAGGATAAACCATTTTAACGATCGATGAAGCTTTCGATATTTACAAGAAAAAATCACAAACAGGCCATAAATTTTGACCGACAATCAGATATCCTTGGAAGATAATGTTTTCAATCCAACAGACGGAAGCCGAGTTTGAACAGTTTGAAAGCCACAGCGTCAGTTCAAAGATTATTTTTAAGCAAGCGGTGGAAAACCTAGTTCGAACATTGTGCAAAATAGTATGCTTTTAAGACCTGACCAATGCAGCCAGCGAGACGAGGGCTGAAAGCTGTTTATTAAATTTCTCCAGGAGCACGTTTTAGACGTTTGCTCATGTAGGAAGAATTTCAATTTATGAAAAGACCCGAGAAAAACCGTTTTTAAAATTTTGAGTTCGAATCCAGATTTAAGATCTTTTCCGGGGCACCCTAAATTTGTTACTGCGCAAAATTATGTCTGTTAAATTGATCGCGCTCAATAATTTAAATTTTTGGCGCCAAAAACAAGTACAACTCAAAACCGAAATGAAAACGAGTTAGCGACGTAAGATTTACAACAGAAGTTCCCCCAGAGATGAAATTCAACCATTCTCACAAGATAAACCAATCTAACGATCGCTGAGCCTTTGGATCTTCAATCGACAAAATAATAACGAACAGGCCATAAATTTTGACCGACACTCTGATATCCTTCGAAGGTAATGTTTTCAAACCTAAAACACAGATCCAACAGAAACCGAGTTTGAACGCCTTGAAAGCTACAACTTGAGATCAGAGAACATTTTTAGACATACGACGGAATATCTAGTTCGAACATTTTGCAAAATTATACGTGGTCAAGAATTGCGGGACAAAATTGAAAGCTATCATTAAATATATCCCGGGGCACGTTAGACCTAGCAGTTTAGCCCCGGAACATGATAACTACTTCTCTTTCTTTTAATCTAAACAGGTTTCTTACAACGAAGAATAAGATGTAAAATCCAATAAAGCCTACCTGAAACGACGTCTACGATGCACTACTCTCGCAGATGGTCGTCGACGATCTAGAAGACTAGTGCGGATCGAAGATGTTTTAACGCTTCTGTGACGTCAAAATCTCCTGCGAAAATGATGACTATATTAGGGTTTACGGAAATGACGAAAGAATAGAATGCGTGACACTAGTTCTATTACAATGTTGCTACGGCATCCGCATATGGGGCGCCGTTCGTAAATTTATTCTTTAGCCTATTAGTGCATGCCTGTTTCTGGTTGTTTAAAATAATACGAAGATACAAAAATCAGTGACTGATATGGAAATCATTTCTTCTTCGCAAACCTGATATGTATTTCATACGTAACACGCATTCAATTCATCAAACAACTTTGAACTTCTTTAATTAATCTATATAAGATGTCTCTTAAAAAAACTAGGCGGGTTGTAAATCTATTATTTCTAAATAAGATAGTTTACTTGGTGGTTTACTTCATTCTTTACAA
>BLAZ01000643.1:585509-587921 GCA_014633955.1 Acropora tenuis
CAGTGAGAAAAAATAAGAGTTAAGGTAGAGTGATGATAGGTTTTCCCATTGCCAAGCGGAATACGTATTGAATAAGGCGATGTAGTGCTTCCAGAGTAGTCACCTCTCTTTCCAATCTGGGCATTCACAACAGCACATGGTTACGGAATCTCCAAAACTCGATAAATACCGGCAACCATCCTGACTTTGACTCTTGCTTTTAATTGTTCCTTTGGGGATATTATTGCACTCGATGTGTTGGCCCTCAATATCCTTGGCTGTGAAAATCAATATTCTTGGCCTGTTCACTAGAAGTGAAGGAATTTCTGAATTATAGTTGCGATAACCTAGGGAGTACTCATTCATCTCCACGTAACTTCAATAAATACTAAAGTAATTGAAGAGAAGTCAGATTTTTAAATGTCATGTTGGGCCTCTCGCAACATTGATCGACTCTTATTTATTTTTTTATATTTGTTACAGGTATATCAAGCGTGAATTAATAATGTAAAATGTAGGATTATTCTGCCTGTATTTTAGAACAGTACTTGTTATCACTATATCATAATGAAACGTTTAATTCACGCTGTTTAATTCTTACCTTTTGTAATTGTCAGGAGGGAACTCTCCAATGAGGGTGGTCAACGTTCCTCTCAAACTGTTATTTTTGTGGTGGTGAAGGTATGCATACTTGAAGACTTGATTTAAATGTCTCTCCAGTCTATTGTTCGTGTTCACACCAAGAATGAAGCTTTCAAAGCGGAATACCTATGCCCATTTCTTGAAAATGAATAAAGAGTGTACCGTTGGCATGAAATACAGTTGTTGAGTAATGAAACATCCAGTTTCCCTCGTCCACAGAAATCAAATTATAATAATTCCTCTGTTTTTTTATTTTTTTGTATACCTTTATAATGAATCAACCATGGTTTTTGAAACCAACATTGCAGCTTTGGATTCTGAACTCAGACAGAACTTGCCATCAAGAGCTTGACTACATCTTCATACTTTTCTGCAGAGCTGGCATGGGCAACTCTTCTTAGCAAGAGAGGACGTCCACTTTGCAGTCACTGACACCATAAGCTGCTTTGAACACTCATCGCTCCCATGCTTGTTCGCGGTGGAAGTCACCTAAATGTAGTATGGTGTCTGGATAGGAATTTAAAGTCATGTTATTTAAACATTGCTACTTTAACAAGTATTAATAGAATGTAAAAAGCAACTTTTTATTGCTCTCCATAAATTTTTGTACTCGTTTGCTTCAGGGAAGATCCCAAGTCCCAAGGAAGTCCCAAGGGTGATCAACAGCATTCTTCCTCAAGATGATAAGTAGGGAAGGAGGTCATGTCATGCATCTCGCACTAGCATGTACTTTACAGTCTTCTTCCGGGACCCCCTCCTTACCTCGCCCTACATAGGGCTTGAATGCAGGCGGGGAAAAGGCCAGGGTTGAACCTTGGATTAAATCACCTATTATTAATTTAAAAAAACAAGAAACAGTGTAATCTTTACCTTGATTGAAAAAAATCATCTGGATTCAAACTGTAAGCGCTGACATTGCTTACATTGCGTTACGGTTGCGTTGCGGTTGACCTTGTTTCACACGTGTGTCGGAGCGATGAGATCGTATAGGCGGGAAAAAGGCCGGGGTTCAGGCCCTATGAAGGGTGGGATAAAGATGGGTTCCTGGAAAAGGACTAGTGCCATATGGGGAAGAAAATGACTTCAAAATGATTTTGAACCTTGGGTTAAATCACCTAAGCGCTGACATTACGTTACATTGCGTTACGGTTGCGTTGCGGTTGACCTTGTTTCACACGTGCGTCGGAGCGATGAGATCGTATACAGCTATTTCAAAAAATGTTGTCGGGTAGAACAACGAATGTCAATTGTTGAACGGCGATTGCACGACTGAGAAGATACGTGGGTATTGAATATTAAATAGGAAATCATCTTCCATAATGCCGGCTCCATATAGTGCCGACCTTCGATGGCGGGTCATATGGTTTGTCCATGTTCTTCAGAATTCAAAGACAGAGGCTTCATTTTTCTTAGGCGTTTGTGAAAGGACAGTGGAACGCTATATTTCCAAATTTCTGGTGAACGGTGGTGTTAAGCCGGAGCCAGTTGGCCGTTCGTACGGCAGTGTCAGTTTTGCGCCACGCGATTTATGCAAAAATAATGAAAAAGACAAAAACTGAATATAAATTAATTATGAAAAAACTGCCTTGCAGATTTTTGTTTACTCTCTAAGGACGTTCTTTGGCAGTTAACGGTGAAATAGACAAAATTTTAGGTGTGGTCGCACGGGTCAGTTTCCCGTAAAACACACTTTTCCATTTCGTTCCCAGGCCCCCTAATCGCACACATGTCCAATACACCCGAACTGAGTCGGGTTGTCTTCACTCTCGGGCGGATTGAGTCCGATGGCGA
>BLAZ01000644.1:153446-156846 GCA_014633955.1 Acropora tenuis
CGGCCATCTTCTGCACTACATCTGATCATGAATCTTGTTAACTTTAATCTAAAGTCCTATGAGTCTGGAGCTTTCCCTGTTTCTGCCCCCGAATGGGGTGTGAGTTTGTCGCTGTGACAACTTAAGTCCTGTATTTTTAAATCCAAGCTTAAAACCTATCTTTTCTCAGCGATTTTAATTTTGCATTGATTTATTTTTAATTTATACCTCAATTTTCCTAACCACCTTGACCAGAACTGAATCGGCGCCATATAAGTATTTATTACTATTATTACTATTATTATTAAAAGCCAGTCATAGAATTGGTGTGCTTATAAGACTCCGCAGCTTGATTCCAACAAACGGAAAACTACAACCTTTTTTTTTTTTACCATGTCTAACCTAGTGCCATCTTGTATGGCATTTTTTTTTAATCTAGTGATAGTTGCAGATTGGAGAGGGTACAAGAAAAAGGCTTAAGGGCTGCTTACAAAGACAAACACCCTACCTATGAACGTTTGATTCAGAAACCTAAGTTACCCACGTTCTTAAATAGACACAATCTAAGTCCTTTGAATATTTGTAACATCTTTCAGGAACAAAAATCTTCCTATAATTTAAGGCAGTCAGACTTTTTAGTTCCCAGGTATAACGCAATAACTTATGGCAAACATTCACTGCACTATTTAGATCCCACATTATGGAGTAAATTGACAACTGCAGATAGATCAGTTACATCATTACCCAGTTTTAAGAATATCTCCCGACGTTCTATCTTTAAAATAGGGAGCAAGGATAAAGGAAGTGGCAACAACGACGCCAAAAAACAGTGATCTGATTGGTTGAATGACGAGAAATAGTCCTGTTGCAAGTCCCACGCGCTCTTTATTACAATTCTTCGACGCATTCTGCCAAATCACAGAGTAAAATTTGCAAATTTAAGGTTTTATTAGTGACAACGTCAATACACAACACTAAATCTTACATTCTCTATATTTACTTCAACGGCCCTTCTACCAGTCCATTTGCAGCGTGCTATGTGAGCTATAAAAGATGCGAGGAAGAACCAAGGATCACAAAATAGCCATCATTTCTCAAATGCTCATTTTCAAGTGACGTTTTCGTTGCCGTCGTTCCTGGTAGTAGGCTCCCTAATAACACTTATCAGCTATATGACAAAGAGCATTCACATAACGATCAAAAGATTAGCAAGATTCTTGTGAACAAGAATTAAAACGGAAGCGTTACCGTAACAGTAATTGTAGAAACGCTCGATGACTCCCTTGTCATCTTTCCTCTTTTTGATGGGCAATGAAGTCTCGAAATTTTTCTCGCCTAAGGTCTTAAAGCAATAAGAGAACCAGCTACCTGAAAGTCGATCGCTTTATTCTTTATTTACTTTTCACTCCGTGCTGTGTTGCCACATTTCTTTCCAATCAGCAGCTTTGAGATCGTTGCTCTCATGTTGGTGAGGCGATGGCAACCATTGTTGAAAAGCCATCGATCTGAGCCTCGACCGGAAAGGATGTAAGAGAGGTGAAGTTGTTCTTTATTACTCGGGTCAGTTATCATCAACTCATCGCAAAGATTACTCCACCAATGATCTTGAAAGCTGGTTACAGGTCAAATTTTCTAACACCGAGGTGATGTTCTCAGTAATTTATAGGCCGCTGGATATCGGCCAGCTCCTCTAAGAAACAGGAGCTCCGCTTTGAAGAAATTCACCAATGAGCTCATTTATACTGCTTGGAGATCTTAAGTACGGTTTTAGTACCCAAAATAGTTTCCACTTCACGAGCATCAACACTGCAAAAAAAAAAAACAAAAAAAAAACTAAGTCTTTAAAATGTTTAACATGGATAATGTCATGACAAAAGACGCTAGACGGTCACTCAAGCATCGCGACCCCACATCAGACCTCATTGTCGCGAAAAGAAATGGCCTCATTAGCACGGCTGGGGCTTTTTCCCCCGTGAATATCAGACAATCACTTAGTTTTTGCCACCTACAAAATATATCAGATCAAGGAATTGTAAGGCCTTGATTAGAATAGATTTAACTCTGAAATCGAATCAAGCAAGCAGCGCTATGGATAACAAATGACTTTGGCCACAAAATAAATAAGGCTTGAATTGTTCAGAAAAGCAACTAGGCACCAAATGTTCGTGGAAGGAATATATAAAGACAAGAAACTAGGTTACCAAAGCTTCGAAGAATGCCAAAGGATCCTTCTAAAAAAAATTAAAAAGAGTAGGAAAATTATGGGTGTATATTGGAGTCTACTCTAAAAGTAATCAAGCTCGCAATGCATAACAGTAACAGACCTCAAAAGAGACGACTCTACCTTAAACCTCGACGACGAGCAAGACGCTTGCAGTTTGAATACATACTTCGTTAACGGTTATATATAAGCTAGCCAACCGTCTCCCAAGTCCTGTAGGTGGCTCAGATCAACTTGATCCACGAATAAAGTACTAGAGCTCCCTATGACAACTGGCTGAGATGAATATAAATATATCCCCGTACGAGAAAAACTGGAAAAGCTCGACGCCAAAAAATCGACAATTTCAGACAATATCGCAATCAAATAATAAAACAAAAATGGCGGATGAAGCTATTTTGCCGTTTCTCACACTCACCGTCAGCGTGACCTTAAAAGGGGCCCAGTTTAGGGAAGAGGCCAAATTGCACCTGGACCACTAGAAACGTAAGCCAAGTAAACAAAAAAGGGAGTACAAGTTAATAGCTTAACCTTTTCTTTATATTTTCATGATGAAATTCCTCAAAAAGGTGATTTGTACCTCTAACTTTAAGAAGGTAGCAAACAAAAGACACGTCATGGCCAGAAATTGCGGACAACGCAACGGCACATGCTCGGGAATACATGGCAATATGGCCGCCATACGCTCTAATTAAACGTATGCGACTTCTGGTTTACCGGGAACAAGTGCCGTGATCCGATCTAGTAATTAATTATTATTATTCAAAGCTTTCTCGCCAATCCTTGTTAGTTACTTTTTGTCAACATTTGCTACTGGCCCTGCTTTTCATTGAAGATTATTTTCGAAGCTTGGCCCATACAACGCTCTGTATCACGGAGGCTCGAAATCCAATTTTTTGCATCCCAGCCAGATTTTGATGCACTGTAGCAGAAAACGTAAACCAGAAACTCCAAGTGCCGCAATCGCTTGAGGAAAAGCAACGTGTGATATACTATTTGACCAATTTTCATCTCCGATGCTGATTTCTTAGTCCTGCTAATTGCCTTCAAACACACTTCAGAGTACCACAAAATCAGTACGAGAAGCAAAGATATAGAATGTGACGCGAGCGTTCGTTTGCATTGATCTGAGAACCGTGTGTCGTATTGCTGAGAGAAAAACTCACATTTTGCATCAAACTCGACCATATTTGGTGTTAA
>BLAZ01000646.1:36223-37715 GCA_014633955.1 Acropora tenuis
GCGGTGTGGCACTTGCAGTGTATTGATATCTGTATTAATACCCGTATTTGTTAGCCCCCCGGTGGCTATTCAGTTTATTTGTGCACACCCCCCGGTGGTGTGGCACTTGCAGTGTATCTTGGGGGCTAACATCCCTCGTGTAGTGTACATTTCAATATCGTGTTAGTGTTCTTCTGTACTTTTGGCTGTGGTTGCTATTTTGGCCTCCGGTGCCAATTAGAATTGTTGTTTGCAGCCCTTGGTGCTGTGGCATGTCTTCGGGTATGCGTTGTTATTGTTTTTTTTTTCCGTTCTTTTATCTTTTCCTGTTTCTTTTCAGATGTTTTCACTTCGGGTATTTTGTTGTCGTTTGCTGAGCTGTCCGGTTCATCTTTGAATGAATTGTCTACCAGGTTGAAGTTTGCTGTTTTGGCGTCGAAAGCAAATGGAACAACTGATGCATAAAGACGCGCTTTTCTACGCTGGAAAGGTTTTGGTTCCTCAAAGGCCGAAATGCAAGTTTTTCCTGCTAAGGCTGAGCACGTGGCCCTGTACCTCCAGCATGTGTTGGACACGACGCAGTCCCATTCCGCGGTGGATTCTGCTATTTACGGAACTCAGTGGGCTCACAATTTGGCTGGCATTCCTTCTCCTACTGTCAGTCCCATCCTTCATTCCATTAGTAGAGCTACCAAGAGGTTAATTGGAACACGTCTGGTTAACAAGAGGGAGCCGATTTCACTTGATCTGATCACGAAGCTGGTTGAATCTCCTATTTTAGACAGCTTGCTGGAACTGAGGAACGTTTGTATTTTTCTTTTGACTTTTGCCAGATTTTTTAGAATAGAAGAAGTGTTACACATAACGTATGGTGATGTTATTTTCCATGATGGCTACGTTGTTATCAGTCTTAATATAGGTAAGACTGACCAGCATAGGAAAGGCAACCTGTTGACGCTGATCATTATGTTTTTAGGGCCCTCGCTAAGACTCGGTTATGTCATACCCTCGTTTCAGTCAATAAGCCAATAAGTTACTCCTGTGTTAGAGATTATTTTAAAAGTAGTTTCAAGGATATTTTTCCTGACACTACTGCGTTCAGCACGTATTCTTTAAGGACAGGTGGTGCTTCTGCCGCTGCTAATGCTGGTGTTGAGGATAGGCTTTTTCAAAGGCATGGTAGATGGAATTCACTTTCTGCTAAAAATGGCTATGTCGATGATAGTTTGGTTTCTAGGTGGTCAGTTTCCCAAAGTTTGGGTATTTAGTCCCTTTTGTCGTATGTGTTATTAACCTATTTACCCTTTCTTTGTCTCTATTTAGATCCATTGTATCAAATGACTGACTGACGCATCGTCAATAAACTTTCACATTGAATGTCTCGTGTTAGTGTAGTCAGAATGAGTAATTTCTGACGTTTGAATAATTAGTCGGAAATTATTATTCTGACGGCACGATGGAGAGGTTCGCGGGTGGTTGTGGGGGTTGTTCAAGAGGTATTTAGGGCTTTGGC
>BLAZ01000646.1:50537-53037 GCA_014633955.1 Acropora tenuis
GTGTTTCCATCTTGCTTTTAGCCTTTTTTTCAAACAAATGCTGGAACAATTGCTAATAATCATGAGCAGCGTTTTATCATAATGTAGGAGTAACAGTTCTAAATTAAAGCCAATGTTAAGTCCTGAATGCGGAAACTGATTTGTTTTTTCCAGTTCTTCCCTTCAACTTTACTTAAGTGAATCAAACAACATGGATTTTAGCAAAATTTGGTCAAGCCTTGCTGTTCTGCGATGTAACGCCGTACCTTTCAAATTTTAACATTACAGGGATTGTAGCTACTATAAAATGTAATGTAAATGTAATGTAAAGCAAGAATATGCAAAAGAATAAATATGACCTCTGGATCTAAGCAACCTTTCTGATTTGTTTCTGCCATGCAGGTCCAGCATCCAGTGATAATGGTATCACCAATCCCTTGTGTGACAGTGGCCTCAGTGTTCCCCAAGGAGCTGGTGCTTCCTTCTTCTGTCGTCCTGCTTTGTTTGGACAGTATGTCACTATAAGAGTGACTAAAGAAGGAAGATGGCCAATCAGTATTTGTGAAATTGAAGTGTATTCTGCAAGAAGAGGTAGTGATTGACTTTACCATTCGTGTTCCTCTTTATGTTAGTTAGTGTCTTAGCCCCTTTTGTATATTACATATACCTCTCTAAGGAAGTGTGAAGAAAACTGAGTAAGCGGTAACGAGACAGTACCTTTTATCTTGTTCTTGCATCGTTCCCACGCCTTCGTAATTGAATATCTTATACTAACTGTTCCATTGATGTTCAGGGTGAGATTAGAACAATCTATAGAGTTAATTTTCCATTCATTGCACCTTTTTACACCACAGGAATGCGAACGGTCTTCATTTCATTGACTCACACATCACATGATCATAAGAAGGCTTTCTTTTTGGTTTCATAAAATTACCACCACTCCCCCTCCCCAAAAAATTAGAAAAAATAAAATTTCAATGAGTGCAATTGCAACCGACTCAACCTATGAAACCACCGATCTCAGCATCGAAAAAAAGCAAAGATGAACAGACAGACGAGCACAAACAACAATCCAGTGTGATACAGTTACTATATGAAATTTGAAAGGAGAGAGGTTGGGTAAGAAGGTTTTTCGCTTAATACGTATACCAGGCGGTCCTTCAACGTATCCGACTTTGCCTATAGTTATGGTTTGAATTTTTTTAAGACTACGGCAATTTCCTTTCCGCTTCCCCTAGTTGTGTGGACACTTCCACCATAAAACGAATATTTTAGATTTCTGGAAATCTTCTGTTTTAGTAACAGAAGAGCCTCTCGGGTGAAAACAAAAAATGACCATAAAAGGAGTGTCAAGCTGTGCTATTAAGGTGGCCGAACACAGTCTTCAAATGCCTATGCCTAATTCACCATTGCTTTTAAACTATTTATAACTTGGCGCCCGTTTTGTGCTAACTTTAACCCTAAACCCTAACCCTAACAGAAGAGTTTATTCTCGCATTTTAGTTATGGTGTGCGCTGTTTCCATGGCAACAGGGTTGGTTAAAAACAAGGCTTTAAAAACGGTTTTTGTTTATTTATTTATTTTTTTTCATCGTATGCCCACTTCGAATTGACATGAAATCCCTTCTGTCAACATTGTTCTAATAAAATTTAGGCGATTTTCGTAATTCGCCGTAAATCGTTTTTTGTAGAATTTAAAATTCCCTATGTCAAAATTCAGATTTTGCGTGATAGATCATTCACGTGGTTTCGAAACATTTTTTTGCCCAAATTTCTTGAAGTTCTAATGACTGGATCGTTAGAAACCGGCTAGTTTCTGCGGAGGCAATCGGTCTCAATTTTTCGAGCAACTGCGCATGCTTTGCATTTAACTGAATTCCTCGGTCGGTTGCTCAGGTTCATTTCGTTCGAAAACAAACAATGTCTAAATTAGTTAATACACGGTTTTCACCGGAAACACGACGAAAACAATTTTGTCGCCACGTTAGTTTTGCTTTTTGCGCCGGCTTTAACACAACACCACTGACCACGCGGAAACTGTGTTGGGCCACCTAAAGTAACCAAAATTCAAACCCCAAGTTTGATATGAATCATTTAACTCTCGATTTTTTCCCATTTCTTTATTCAAGTTGTTAAAACATATAAGCAATGACCTATTGCACCTTACATTTACTTCACATTGCAATCGTAGGAGATGTATTAAGCACTAATTGCACGCAAACGCATTCATTCAAAAATTGATTTTAATTTTATCATACGAATTCGTTCAGTTCTTAATCCGTTTCTTCCTTTGACCTGAAAACATATTAAATATATTGCGACCCTGTCTTACTAGCGAGAATTAACGAGACTAAAAGCACACTGGCACTGTTCAGGTATAATCAATTCTATCCAATTTTGTCCAGCGAGGAATGAAGTGGACCTTCTTCCCTTGAGTTTCCTAATGGTTTGTTTTCAGTACATTCCAGAAAAGAAAACAAACAAGCAAACAAAAATAAAACAAAACCGACAAAGAGTTGCT
>BLAZ01000646.1:78037-79966 GCA_014633955.1 Acropora tenuis
TAGATAAATAAAAATTTCAGTGAGTGCAATGGCAACAGACTCAACCTTCGAATGACACCAGCGTTGCGTCAAACAGGAGGTGCAACAGCACGTCAAACATCACCTGGAAATCGAATCCCGATCCCAGCATAACACCAAGCAAAGACAAACAGTCAGATGACCATAAATGCCATTTCCCATTTCTGTATTTTTGTTTTAACACATAAGTAACGAAATGTTGTACCTTACCTTACCTTAACTTTAAATTGCAATTGCAGAGTATGAAATGCAATTCTAATATGACAGACGTAACAATACTACGGTTCCAATATGATGCAGTGAATGTGTGATCCTCGCAGTTTTTTCTTTTTTAAGCGCTTCCTAAGCAGAAGCAAGAAAGGCCTACGAAATTCAGGCCTGAACGGGGATTCCATTCCTCGCCTCTGAGATACCGGTGTCTTAACATCATATATCTTGTTCCAATACTACAGTTCCCCTGCTTCAGCACGCCTTGTATTAAAGCTAGGAGTTGCACTAAAAACCTTTGCACACCAACGCATTCTTTCAAAAATTGATAATTTAATTTTATAACGTGACTTCGTTCAGTTCTCAATCCGTTTCTTCCTTTGAGGTGAAAACACATTTAGTGTAGAGCGACCTGCTCTTAATAGCGAGGGAATCAAAGCACACTGGCACTTTTCAGGTATAATCAATTCTATCCGGCGAGGAATGAAGTGGACCTTCTTTCCTTGCATTCTCTAATGGTTTGTTTAATTTCAGTATATTCCGGAAAAGAGAACAAACAAACAAACAAAAATAAAACAAAACCGTTATTAAGAATGGCAAAGCAAATTAAGTGCTTATCCCAATTTGATGACGTGGAAGTTTAACATTTGTGGATAGAAACCTTGTTCCTAATATATACGGTGTTTCTGGCAAAGAACAAGCTTTGAAGAACGTTATGTGAGCGTGGACACGTTTGCTTGGTTTATAATCATGATTTCGCAACATTTTTTCAATGTCGTTCTTGACAGTTCACTTCCAAAAGAGTAACAAAATAATTGTCGCTTTACTTCGAGATTAAGGATTAGCGTGACCTGTTGTACTCCATGATCATGCTTATTAAGAAAGCTAGGTTTTGTCAAACGAACTGATTAATGTCGAATTACCGCGATGTAAAGTCTGAGAGCAACGGTTGGCTTGCTTATCAGTTGCATTTGCATTCCAAACTTCAAGCTGCAACTGGCTAAGTTCTCAGCAGTCAGTGTGATAGATTTAGAGCAAAAGAGAAATCAAGTGTAAGTAGGAAATTACCGGCCAAATAGGAAGCCAGATGAAGAAAACTACTGGTGTATGGCAAGGCTACATAATGTGTTTCGAGGGGAGCTTTTTGGACTCTGTGGCTCAACGCTTTCTATAACGCCTGCATTGCGGGCTAGTGTATGACATCCATTTGTTAATCGTTCTCTGCTTTTAGCGTGTCAGATGCAAGCTGTTGGCATATCAAGCAGTTTAGCAATTCCAAGTCACCGTTTATCAGCCTCATCATCACGTGTTGGATTTGAAGCTGACAAAGCTCGGCTTCATGGGGATGATGCGTGGTCAGCAAGCGATGACGTCAATTCCAATGACTTCTTACAAGTCGACTTGCAGTACGAGTTCTTTATCTGTGCAGTTGCTACTCAGGGACACCAATCCAGTAGTTTCTGGACAACAAAATACAAATTGTTGTTTTCAATTAACGGCATTGATTGGCTCGCATATAAAGAAAATGGAAAAGACAAGGTTTGTATTGCTATTACAACCAGTTTGAATCCATTTTTCAGTGGCAGAATCCGGAGATACAGCTATCAGACTTATACGATATTCTTAGGTGCATCTACAAAAACGTCTCGGCATTTTATGATACGCCTACATAATCAAGTTTTCTTGGATGAGGTGAAGGCTCCG
>BLAZ01000646.1:204807-207307 GCA_014633955.1 Acropora tenuis
GCATACATTTGTAGATAGTAAATGAACAACACATATTCGCACTTGTTGACTGCTGGTATAGTGAGGATGAGAAAGTGAACAAGTATGGCAAGCCTGTGGAAATGTGGAGAACAATTCTTCTAGGTGGCCCAACGCGATTTCTTCCTGTGGGAAGAATTTTCTCTGAGTTTGTTGTTGCATCTACATTTGAGTCACAATTTGTCCTATAAGTGGCACTTTCGCCTAGACGTGGTGTATTTTATTCGTTGCTCTTGTACATAGCCAACTTTTCTGTTAGAATTTTCTCCAGTTTGTTGAACGTTTGCATCAACCTTTTCATAGTTCCTTGATGGCACTTCACTAATTAAATGTAGTAGCATTACTTCATTCGCTGCATTTGTAAATAGTTAAAGTAAGAAATCTAAAACTGTCAAGCAAATAAAGTTCATTTTGTATTAAAGAGCACAACTGTTGCAAAGGTTGAGACAACATATATAGTTTTAAGTGGCTACACTTAAGTCTCATTTAAAAATTAATGAAATATTTTCGATTTTGACAGGTCATTGAATTATATTGATGGCCTTGTCCCCCTTTTGCATGCAAGAAAAGTCATTCTTTCGCCAAATAGTCATTATATTATTGATGACATTTCTCCAAACAAAACTTTTCCTTTGACCGTACGACATTTTGGTTGCTCAAAAATAGGAGTGTAATTGCCATCGCTGATTTTTTTTTCTACTTTGCTACGAGCGTTTTTTTTTTTCTTGGGTACTGCGTTACTAGTTGATTGGTTATATAAAATATGGGAGGGTGCCTTTGTTTTCATTCAAGTTTGATGCTCTTAAATCGGGTGTTTGGTACAAGCAGGTAAGAAATGACGTGCGGGATCTCGAAAAGCTCACCAAATTAAAGAAGCTTGTTTAATAGATCCATTCAGCTTACTCGATGTTGTACCCATTTCAAAGCCCTAGGGAATAAATTGTATTGTTCATGGTATTTCCATATCATTCAAATGTGAGTGCTACATTAAAATGCAAATACAATACACAAATAATCTTAAGCCCAGGATTTAAATTGGTAAGAACATTGAGTTATCTCGGCATGGATCTATTGCCTTTATAACTTTCAAGGCCGGTGTCCCTTACGTATTAAATTAAAAGTACGACCTCGACACATGCAAAAACCAAGAGATGCAAGACTCGTACCAGAATGTGTGTCGGACATGGCTAGAGCCAACCATGCTAAGTTTCACATCCTACAGCACCGAAGTTCTTTGTTTAAGGCATTCTAGACTTTCTTCGTTAAAAACGAGGAGTTAGATATTTTTTTACGGAAGTAGTTAGCTATTTTTTACGGAAGTGCCACATTTTAAGACTTGCGAAAATATTCTACTATGAAAGGTGGCACCATATCAAAATGTACCGAATACTGTCTTTATCGCGAACATTTAGTGTGAATAAGTTGTCGATATAGATACGTTAAGAGAATTGGTTGCGCCAAAAGAATATTGTAATGGCGCGTAGAGAATAGCAAGGACTAGGACAACCAGTAAAAGACTCAACTTGGTCTTATTGGTAGAATCATTCCAATTAACGCTGTAGACTCAGAACTGAAAAGAATCCTGCCAAGCACGTGGTAAGCGTGAAGAGCTTGCAAGGGAGACATTGCACTGATACAGGACAATTCTTGTTCTCGTTCGCTGTCACTGCTGTTGAAGAGTTATTTGGCAAGAACTGGGTTTCGATTTTCATGATTGTGACCCAGGGGAATAGGTCAACGGAAGGCGTACAACCTTAAGAAACCGACTGAGGAAAACAACACCTGAAATAGCACGTGAAGTCACAAATACCCTCGAGTCTGTTGTGACGTGTTTGTGAATATCTGACGCTGGTATCGTTCTTTTGTGTGCGATCAAAAATCAATGATCCATCAAGTGTAACGTGGAAAAACATTCCGCAGTTCAAATCAAAGCAAGCAAACATGGTGCAGGAAAGTTTGAAAGTTTATCGCTTGGTGATATTTCTTGCGTTGGCTGTATCTTTTGTATCAGGTAAGATTAATATAACCAATAATATTAATGTGTTGCATCGCCTCTTCGGTGTCGTGTTTCAATTCATTCGAAGTGAATATTAATCACAAGGAAAATTTCACAGACTTGTGATATGTTGAAAGTAAGGCACGTCAAGTTCTAAAAGAAGAAGGGGTTGAGTTTTTTCTCAAGTTTGTGATTTTGAAAAGATTCATACAACTTGTTAGTTACTTCCTGTACTTGATTATGATCAAGTTTCAACTTACCGAATCTTTATTGCACCATAGTTACTATGACTGCACACACATTGATTCCTGAAAACGTCGAAGTTTTCAAAATGCCTCTGAAAATGTATAGAACGACACTTCGATAATCATTATTGTTCAATTAGACGCTTTTATAATAATTGTTCAATGACAGAGTTGATTTGCATCACCAACTATGAATGACTTTTCAAGCTGAAGTTAAAGCTCGCTGCTTTGTAATATAATT
>BLAZ01000646.1:214105-216605 GCA_014633955.1 Acropora tenuis
CCCCCCCCCCCCATAAAAAAGACAAAAAATAACAACCACGTCTCATTTATCCGATTTGATTTGATTTGATTTGATTTCTTTAATTTCACAGGAGATGACTCAAATGTCGATCGAAATCTGGCGTGCAATGGCTTGCTTCAGTTTAAAGATTTTATTGCTTCATCAGTGTGTTACACGAATCCATTGAAGACTGGACGATATATTGGCATTTTGACCACAGGGCGCAGTATCCTCTCATTGTGTGAGGTGGAGGTCTATTCACGAGGTAAATTAAATATTCCATTCTGATAAACTAATAACTTTTTAACCAGTGTGAGGTTTTTGAGAGCTGGCACGATGTTATTTTTGAGCCGCAGATGATAACTGATGAAGTGAAAGGTTTACTCTTTAAACATGAATTGAACTATAACGTTTGTATTATAAGGTGTTTCGCCCCTCTAAAAACTGTCTCACGGAATTTTCTTAGCTCACAATGAGGCAGGAAAGAAACCTCCGGCTGCCGTCCTTCCCGTAATAAGGAGGCTTAGTCATAACGACGGCAACGACAAAGAAAACCGTTTCTCGGGCGTCCCCTGAAAATGAGCATCTGTCCAATCGTAACCATTTTGCGTTTATCTCATCTTGTTAGAGTACGCTGCAACTGAACTTCACAGAGAACTGTAAAATCAAATGTGGAAAGTTTAATTAAGATTTACTGCTCAAGGTGTCGTCAAACTGTAGTAATTTCACGTTGTTGATTCGCAGGGAACAGGAAAGAATTATTCTTTATTGCCGCACGCGCAACACCATTATTTTCTCCTCTTCTAACGAAAAAATTCTTAATTTGTTACATTGTCATTTCCAGTGCTGTCGCCGATGCTAAAGATCCCTCCCTACCTAATCCTATACAACAAAACAACAGCAACAACACTTTATTCACATTTCCATTATATGGTTTGTAAAACTTATTAACTATACATAGCCGACAACGTAAACATTTAAGGAGAAGAACCTTTATTCCTCATCATGTGGCCTGTGACTTAACCTCAGATCCAGCAGAAAGCGAGAGTTTTGCAAATATGTGACTTTATTCCCAGGCTGGAGATACAGGACTCTATAGGCCTAAATTTGGAAGAATTTCGTATTTTCACGTGTTCCTTGTCTCCCTTTTAAGAAAATCTTGCATTTAACAAACCAACAAAGATGATTGGCGGACCCCCGTTTAAGCCTGGCAGCAGAGCTGTGGATGGCAATAGCCAAACAAGTATGCTGCAGTATTGTACACATACCAACATGTATGAAGATTATAAAAATCCATGGTTTAGAGTGGACTTGGGACAAGTGGAGCCTGTAAATGAAGTGTACATTGTCAACCGGGGGGACTGCTGTGGGGATCGATTGAATCCATTTGAGATCAGAGTGGGTAAGACAAAATTACACGAAGCTTTGCTTAAGATTATTATTAGGTTTAAACCGCGAAAAATGGATAGCGCGAATTTTCGAACTGGAGAGCGTACTACAAACACTGTTATCCTTTTCATGATAAACCTACATATTTACTTACTAGGAAGGATAGCTCACAGTCCTTATATCTAATAGCAACTGAACAGTTATTCATCACACCTTAGTCCGAAAAATCTGCCAATTGAAAAGTGATCGAAAACGGACAGTTCCAATGCTTACAATCCTGGCTATTGCATGACCTTACAAGCAGGCCACGAGGAGATCTCGTGGAAACCCTTTCTATTGCTCATTCTAGCAAATGACGATAAAATACTCAAATAAGCGAAATGCAAGATCGGCACACGCTCCCCCCAGCCACATTGTGTAACCATCACAATAAGCGTGCGCGCAATATATTATCCTGATAACGTGCTGGGTATGAACACGTGTTTCGGCCTTCTTAAGTCTCATTGTGCAGGTGATATGGTGGTGTGCATGCTAACCGCAATGGTCAAACAATGGGGCTCATAATAATAAGGTGTTTCCATCTTGCTTTTAGCCTTTTTTTCAAACAAATGCTGGAACAATTGCTAATAATCATGGCCAGCGTTTTACCATAATGTAGGAGTAACAGTTTTAAATGAAAGCCAATGTTAAGTCCTGAATGCGGAAACTGATTTTTTTTTTCAAGTTCTTCCCTTCAACTTTACTTAAGTGAATCAAACAACATGGATTTTAGCAAAATTTTGGCAAGCCTTGCTGTTCTGCGATGTAACGCCGTACCTTTCAAATTTTAACATTAGAGGGATTGTAGCTACTATAAAATGTAATGTAAATGTAATGTAAAGCAAGAAAATGCAAAAGAAAAAGTATGAATATAGAATATAAGCAACCTTTCTGATTTGTTTCTGCCATGCAGGTACAGCATCCAGTGATAATGGTATCACCAATCCCTTGTGTGGCAGTGGCCTCAGTGTTCCCAGTGGAGCTGGTGCTTCCTTCTTCTGTCGTCCTGCTTTGTTTGGACAGTACGTCACTATAAGAGTGACTAAGAATGGAAATTTCCCAATCCACATTT
>BLAZ01000646.1:256810-259310 GCA_014633955.1 Acropora tenuis
GTAGCAGGCATACTCGATATTTTCAGTTTACTGTTTCGCTTTTTCGGCTTTCCAGTGCGCCCTTTATTTTCACTAAGTTAAAGTTGTTAAAGTCTTTGGAAGCGCATTGGAAGGCGCAAGGTATTCCGATTGCCATATTTTTCGATCACGGAGTTGGTGCAGGAATTTCGTTGGAGGCTGCCAAATCCAATAGTTCTCTGGTTCGTTTTGATCTTTCGCGTTGCGGTTTTAAAATTAATCATGAGAAGTCCAAATAGGAGCCCGCGAATAAATTTTCTTGGATTGGCTACGATGTTGACACTCACAACGGCTGTATTTTTGGTAGTGTTGCCAGAATTGAAAAGCTTTGTTCCGATCTCGATGGTATTTGTGCCAAATTAGAGTTGTCTGCTTTTGTTCATGATCATGTAAAGGAAATTGCATCTATTGTTGGTCAAATTATTTCAATGATTTCAAGCTGCGGGAATGTTTCTCAAATTATGACGAGGTATTTGCACCATATTATTGATTCTCGTAGTTCATGGAATTTAGTTGTTTTCGTTCGTGATCATTTAAGGAAGAGAAGAGTTTGACTTTTGTGGAGGGGCCCCATGGGGTGGTGTTCTCCTTGTCGCACGTAGAAGCTTCTTTGATGTATCTAATACTCTTAGTTTCCGGTTTTAGTATTATTTATTGCTTTTCTTTCTGTTTGTGTTCACCCCCGTTGGTGTGGCACTTGCTGTGTATTGTTATTAGACGCGTTAGCCCCCCGGTAGCTAATTAGTTTCCCTGTGCACGCCCCTTACGGTGTGGCACTTGCAGTGTATTGATATCTGTATTGATACCCGTATTTGTTAGCCCCCGGTGGCTATTCAGTTTATTTGTGCACACCCCCCGGTGGTGTGGCACTTGCAGTGTATTGATATCTGTATTGATATCTGTATTTGTTAGCCCCCCAGTGGCTATTCAGTTTATTTGTGCACACCCCCCGGTGGTGTGGCACTTGCAGCGTATTGTTGTCTGAATTGTTATCTCCTCGGTGGTTATTCAGTTTATTTGTGCACACCCCCGGCGGTGTGACTCTTGCAGTATATTGGTATCCGAATTGTTAGGCCTTTCGTGGCTATTGGGTTTATTTGTGCACACTACCCGGTGGTGTGGCACTTGCAGAGTAGTATAATCAGTATGCTTAGCACCCCAGTGGCTATTGAGTCTCTTTGTGCATGTCCCCTGGCGGTGGGGCTCTTGCAGAGTACTGTTTTCAGAATTCTTGGGCCCCCCGGTGGCTTTTCAGTTTATTTGTGCACACCCAGGTGGTGTGGCGCTTGCAGGGTATTGTTATCGGAATTGTTAACCCCAAGTGACGTTTTAGTTTCTTGGGGGCTAACAGCCCTCCTGTGGTGGTACATTTCAATATCGTGCTTGTGTTCTTGTGTACTTTTGGCTGTGGTTGCTATTTTGGCCTCCGGTGCCAATTAGAATTTTTGCTTGCAGCCCTTGGTGCTGTGGCATGTCTTAGGGCATGCGTTGTTATTGTTTTTTCCGTTCTTTTCTTTTTTTCCTGTTTCTTTTCAGATGTTTTCAGTTCGGGTATTTCGTCTTCGTTTGCTGAGCTGTCCGGTTCATCTTTGAATGAATTGTCTACCAGGTTGAAGTCTGCTGTTTTGGCGTCGAAAGCAAATGGAACAACTGATGCATAAAGACGCGCTTTTCTACGCTGGAAAGGTTTTGGTTCCTCAAAGGCCGAAATGCAAGTTTTCCTGCAAAGGCTGAGCACGTGGCCCTGTATATCCACTATGTGTTGGACACGACGCAGTCCCATTCCGCGGTGGATTCTGCTATTTACGGAACTCAGTGGGCTCGCAATTTGGCTGGCATTCCTTCTCCTACTGTCAGTCCCATCGTTCATTCCAGTAGTAGAGCTACCAAGAGGTTAATTGGAACACGTCTGGTTAACAAGAGGGAGCCGATTTCACCTGATCTGACCACGAAGCTGGTTGAATCTCCTAATTCAGAAAGCTTGTTTTTTTCTTTTGACATTTGCCAGATTTTTTAGAATAGAAGAAGTGTTACACATAAAGTATGGTGATGTTATTTTCCATGATGGCTACGTTGTTATTCTTAATATCAGTAAGACTGACCAGCATAGGAAAGGCAACCTGTTGACGCTGATCATTATGTTTTTAGGGCCCTCGCTAAGACTCGGTTATGTCATACCCTCGTTTCAGTCAATAAGCCAATAAGTTACTCCAGTGTTAGAGATTATTTTAAAAGTAGTTTCAAGGATATTGTTCCTGACATTACCGCGTTCAGCACGTATTCTTTAAGGGCAGGTGGTGCTTCTGCCGCTGCTAATGCTGGTGTTGAGGATAGGCTTTTTCAAAGGCATGGTAGATGGAATTCACTTTCTGCTAAAAATGTCCATGTCGATGATAGTTTGGTTTCTAGGTGGTCAGTTTCCCAAAGTTTGGGTATTTAGTCCCTTTTGTCGTATGTGTTATTAACCTATTTACCCTTTCTT
>BLAZ01000646.1:262374-264874 GCA_014633955.1 Acropora tenuis
TTTTTTTTTTTATTTCAAGATTGCTTGTGCTCTCTTGAATTTTATGCTATTTAGGAATTTTTAGTTCCAAACTGTATCCAGTTCTTAAAAATCCACTTGTTTCCCAGTTATTGTTCTTGTTGATGTTATTTTTTTTTTCCTCGGGTACTGCGTTACTAGTTGATTGACTATATAAAATATGGGAGGGTGCCTTTGTTTTCATTCAAGTTTGATGCTATTAAATCGGGTATTTCGTACAAGCAGGTAAGAAATGACGTGCGGGATCTCGAAAAGGTTGTTTAATAGATCCATTCAGCCTACTCGATGTTGTACCCATTTCAAAGCCCTAGGGAATAAATTGTATTGTTCATGGTATTTCCATATCATTCAAATGTGAGTGCTACATTAAAATGCAAATACAATACACAAAGAATCTTAAGCCCAGGATATAAAATTGGTAACAACATTGAGTTATCTCGGCATGGATCTATTGCCCAGATAACTTTCAACGCAGGTGTCCCTTACGTATTAAATTAAGAGTACGACCTCGACACATGCAAAAACCAAGAGATGCAAGACTCGTACCAGTATGTGTGTCGGACATGGCAAGAGCCGATCATACTAAGTTTCACATCCTACAGCACCGAAGTTCTTTGTTTAAGGCATTCTAGACTTTCTTCGTTAAAAACAAGTAGTTAGCCATTTTTTTTACGGAAGTAGTTAGCTATTTTTTACGGAAGTGCCACTTTTTAAGACTTGCGAAAATATTTTACTCTGAAAGGTGGCACAATATCAAAATGTACTGAATACTGTCTTTATCGCGAACATTTTGTGCAAATAAGTTGTCGATATAGATACGTTAAGAGAATTGATTGCGCCAAAAGGATATTGTAATGTAGCGTAGAGAATACCAAATAAAGAGCCGTGAGGAACGTTAAGGAGATGTAAATTTCTCGCAGTCTATGAAAAACCCAACCAAAAAGTATTGTGCAAAGGAATTGACATTTTACTCCAAATAAGACGCTAATTTGTTGAATTACGTTGCTCAGCAAAGTTATCCATAACAAATCTTTATCTTTCTTTACTCCTACTTCACGCACAGATAAACTTTACGGACCCTTACGCATGGCTGAATTTGTGCGTATAGAAAAGGTGTTACATTTACAAATCTTTACAGACACGTAAATTCATGATTTCTTTCGATGAATGTAATGCGAAAGATGACAAATCCGGGATCTTTCTCCAGGCTACAACTCGATGAAGACGTTTTACTTTTTTGTCTGAGCTCAAAAACAACTCGTGATCGAAACTTTATAAAGGCATGTGCTACTTTCACTATGGATCCAAAAATATGAAGGACGAAGCGAAAAGCCCAGAGCATGGAAGAGAAGCCCATTTTTTTTGTGACAAAATCACTCTAGCAAGTGACGAAAGTGAATTTGACACCCTATTCAAATTGAGATGATATTCAATTTCGTAAGCATCGAAAGGCCAACATCAATCATTCGTTGTTACATTTACATTCGTTTGCACTTTTTCATCAACCGTCACAAGTAAGTCAAATAGCAAGGACTTGGACAACCAGTAAAGGACTCAACTTGGTCTTATTGGTAGAATCATTCGAATTTAACGCTGTAGACTCAGAACTGAAAAGAATTCGGCCAAGCACGTGTGGGGCGTGAAGAGTTCGCAAGGCAGACATTGCACTGATACAGGACAATTCTTGTTCTCGTTCGCTGTCACTGCTGATGAAGAGTTATTTGGCAAGAACTGGGTTTCGATTTTCATGATTGTGACCCAGGGGAATAGGTCAACGGAAACTGAAAAGGAAAACAACACCTGAAATAGCACGTGAAGTCACAAATACCCTTGAGTCTGTTGTGACGTGTTTGTGAATATCTGACGCTGGTATCGATCTTTTGTGTGCGATCAAAAATCAATGATCCATCAAGTGTAACGAGGAAAAACATTCCGCAGTTCAAATCAAAGCAAGCAAACATGGTGCAGGAAAGTTTGAAAGTTTATCGCTTGGTGATATTTCTTGCGTTGGCTGTATCTTTTGTATCAGGTAAGATTAATATAACCAATAATATTATTGTGTTGCATCGCCTCTTCGGTGTTGTGTTTCAATTCATTCGAAGTGAATATTAATCACACGGAAAATTTCACAGACTTGTGATATGTTGAAAGTAAGGCACGTCAAGTTCTAAAAGAAGAAGGGGTTGAATTTTTTCTCAAGTCTGTGATTCTGAAAAGATGGGCTGTTTTTCATACAACTTGTTAGTTACTTCCTGTACTTGATTATGATCGAGTTTCAACTTATTGAATCTTCATTGCACCATAGTTACTACGATTGCACACACATTGATTCCTGAAAACGTCGAAGTTTTCAAAATACCTATGAAAATGTATAGAACGACACTTCGAAAATCATTATTGTTCAATTAGACGCTTTTATAATAATTGTTCAATGACAGAGTTGATTTGAATCACTAACTATGAATGACTTTTCAAGCCGAAG
>BLAZ01000646.1:282374-284874 GCA_014633955.1 Acropora tenuis
AAAAGAGTTAAGCAAGACCCTGATCGAATTGTAGCAGATATGCTCGTACCATTTAAGATGCAAGGACTTTGTATAAATTTTGCCTTTATTTCGTCATCTGTCATTATCAACTTCATCAAGATCTTCATGGTCATTGTCATACGCGCGCCTCTACTCCACTATTTATATTGACATTTAGCATGATGATCCTGCATTGGCAAGACGAGTTTTAGAATTAGCTCTAATAATAGTGATAGATGTATTCGACAGAGTAGACGTCCATAGCCCGGAAGCCCCCATCTTCATTGCAATGCGGCCAATCAGTTTACTGTCCCCTATTTTCAAAAGGACTGTCGCTCGTCGTAAGTGAAAATAATGCCAATCCCATGTGCAACGTATTTGGTTTGGAACCAATCAGAAGCATTGTGGTCATTAGGCCCAATCTTATTAGGTATTATTTATCGGGACCTTTATTCTTAATTTTAGATAATACCCTTAAACCGGTGGGCTAAGGTCAAATGAGAGATATCGAGAGATATTCTGGGTTATGGACTTCTGAGAGGGTGAGATATTGACAGAGCTAAACAATCGTCGGTCCCTGAACTAAATCTTTGCAATGCTTCAAAAAAGTATTTCTATGTGACTATACCCATTTCCGTTACCAGCAACACGACATTGATTTGAAACCGCAATATTTCAGTTTACACATGTCTTCTACTTATACCCTGCTAACAGTACCATCTGAGGGTCCAAAAAGCATTTCTTTTGACGAGGTGGGCCAAACCACTTACAACATCTCGTGGGCTCCACTGGCACGAGAGAAGAGGAATGGCATAATTATTGAATACGAAATTAAACGTGAAAAGGCCTCAACTGGAGCAAGATCGAAGCGATCTACTGCAGACCTCACATACAGTAAATCGGAAAACACATTTGCCTTTGTAAGTGGCTTTCAACCGGGATGCACGTATAAGATATCTGTGCGAGCTTTCACTGCTATTGGACCCGGACCCTTTGGCGAAGAGAAGACACTAGAAAGTGAGTTATTATCCACAGTGATTCAAGATAAAGGAGAGCAGATTGTCAAATTTGTGATGACATGTTGTTGATACTCACGGGAAATGGACTATTGTTCCAATGGTTCATGTCATATATTTGTAGAATTCTGTTACATTTTTCATTACTTTGCCACCAGTTTTATTCGTTTATGTTGTCCTGGCCAGGTTCAGTACCTCCTTACTGGGAAGTGAAAACGGTCAGACAAACAGAGCTAGAACTCACCTGGATAAACCCGTCACTTCGTACAACAGAGGTTTCCAATTACACGGTGAGAACATTTCTGCTTTGATTGTCCTGCTTAGAAAAGAAGATAATACTACTCTTAACCCACCAAACTGGCTGATTAACGCAAGCGCGTCTAGCATCTGAAAGAAGAAAATGCCATAATTGTCAGCTTGTTGCTCCACATACTGAAGCTTTTCGGTTTGGGCTTGTTAGTCTTCAAAGAGATGGAGGCATTAAATTTGACCATTAGAGAAGTTCCACAAAATCACTCCGTTGGTAAATCATTGCAAAACTAATACGATTTTAGCACCACAGCTATATCCAGGATTGCATTCAATTAGATACGCGTTGAACTTAATAACTGTCACGAAGTGTCCTCTCACCTTCTCTTCTTTTCACTATCACTTATAGAGAGAAACATGGATTATGATAATCTCCGTACCTCTACTCCTAAAACGGACATAAACAGCAACCCTAGCAGTAAAATTTACCCTGATATTTTGAACGTGATTTTCTCGCTTTGCGTAGCTTTTGTCAAAGCACAATAATTTCAGTCAAATAGAGCATTGAGTACAGAGTTTGGCTGATCTTTTGGCACCAATACTAAACCCATTCCAAAATCTTGAGGCGCGTACATGTAAAAAAAAAAGTGGACAGAGTTACTACTCAAAATGATAGCAAAGCATGATAACGAATTTCCAACTAAGTAGTTTGACATTGGTTCATTACCGCCGACCGGGTGGCTCAGTTGGTTGAGTATCGGACTAGTGAGCGGGAGGTCGGGGGTTTGAAGCCTGGCCAGACCAACACACTCAGGGCCTGTAAAGAACTGAACAGAAAGTGCTTCCTTTGTAATTACGTTTGCAAATGGTTAGACTTTCCAGATAAACCGTAGGCCCAGGCTCGCAACTCCTCACAACTCTGCGGGACGTAAAAGAACTTACACACTGTTCGGTTTACAGGACTAAAGCAATTGGCTGTTTTCGGTATCCCTCCCAGAACCTGGCGAAGCTGATTAAATTATTACCCTGTATGTTGCTTTTTGATGATCGTTACGTCAACACCGAACACAAATGTCAACTTTTTTCTTATAAATCAGTGTTTTGCGCTTAGATTTATGGGAAGGCGTCGTGACGTTTATCAAAATTAAATCAACGTCGTTTCCAGGGTCTCCCTTCTCTGCCTCCCTTAGTCGTTGGAACAGAGACCCTGGTTGCGGCTGGTCTCGTGACCACCC
>BLAZ01000646.1:289874-292374 GCA_014633955.1 Acropora tenuis
TTGAGGCAGATAACTTGTCTTCTAACCCTTGCAGCTTCGGCTAACGACTGTGTGTTCATAATAATAATAATATTAATAATAATAATAATAATTGTTTATTCAACCTTTTTGCAGCATAAACTGAATTACAAGGCGGGTCATTAATTAATTACATACAAATACATTAATTACATACAAATACCTCAGAATTATGACACGTAAATATAACTGTTAATGTTAAGACATATCACATTTCGCTAACGAAATGGTCTCAGTCTAAATTTGTCTAATAATGATATGATCTCCATTTCATTTAGATGACCATTCCCGAGTTATACTGGAAGAAATAAAAGGGAAATCAGGGTCTGACTACATCAATGCTAGCTATATCCCGGTACACACCTGTTCCTCCATCTTGATTTACAAAAATTCGTGTTATCCGCCCTTTTAGCTGGGGGCGCGCACCAGATGGTTTGGGCAAATAGTAACCTTAGCAATCTTTCATATCGTATTTTCCTTTCCTACATTTTTTTCCTTCTGTTTTATTAACTGTGCAGAATGATCCAACACTTTTGCTTAACGCCCCTGCACGGGAACTGTAACTTCATGATCTGTACGTGCCTGTCTACATGCGTGAATTATGTAATTCTCTCGAAAGTATCATGTGGTCTGTAATTAGAAAACAAAACGTTCAAGCTAAAGAGAGCTATTGCAAAGAATATGAGTCATTCTTCTGAAATGAGTATAAAGGATTTGCGCTTCATCCGCCTCTACAGAAAGCTAGAACGATTTTATGAATACGAACGGTACTATTAATATTATTCGCTTTCCGTTTTCGATTTGACCAACATTCAGTTGCATCCTTTCTACTTCGGATGTCACAAATTATCAAACTCTTTTGGGAGGAATGAATGTTCAATGGTTGCAAAAATTCAATAATATATGTACAACATTTTCAAGCGCATATGAAGTTCTTTGAGTTTGAAGAAATCCTCATCACCATGGTCCATCATTCAGTAAGATGTCCCCTATTAGGTCATTTGGATGATGACGATACTTTACTACCAATGAAGACCAGAATGCTTTGTCAAAATGCTTTCTTCTTCAAATTTGTCTCCTCTCTTGGGAATGAAGAGAACATTGGAAAAATTAGCCTCACAGTAGAGGCCACTAACAGCATTCTGGTCTTGGTCGTAAAATGACGCCATCATTCAAACGGCTTATTGTTGTAAGCTCACAAGATTGTCAACTCTCGAACGGCCCTCTCCTCCCTCATTTTCCGCGAGACTTTTAGTTGTGATCACGTCTGTATAATTTGAGGTAAAACAGCCTACACTAAGCCTACACTAAGCCCTTCTCTACACCCATATCATAGTATCACTCTTTACACAGGATGGACAAGTATTCCATTTATGCTTCTTTTTTTTTATTTTTCTTTTCTTTATCTTTCTTTAGACTTGTGACGAGGAGACGATGTGTTACATTGCTACTCAAGGTGAGGCTGATGTTTTGGTTTATTGGTGGCTCGGCAATTTAATATCTTACTTTCTTATAATCAAGGAACACCTACCCCGAACTCCACCTCTAAGACTGTGAAAAACAACAGTTCACTGAAATGTAGGTGACGAGATGATGGTTAATCATTTCGAACCTAGTGAATCTGTATGCACAGAAAGCGCTATTCACTTGTATGGAATGTACCAAAAGCACAAAAACGGAACCCAACCCATAACATTGCGAACGCATTTTGAGACAGCCATATCGGTGAATGAGACTTCATGTGCAGCTTGTCTTAAAGTGGCAAGGTAACACACTAGTACCACTTTCAGTAGCATAGCATGAATATAACTGTTGGTGAGATGTGAATGGTATTTGAATCTAAGTCACCTTGCTCACAAATTATTAGTTTTTTTTTTTAACTTTGCAAAGGACTTTAATGTAATTTTGTATATGTCATGGTGTTTATCTGTTTTGATTATTATTTTGCGCATTGAACATCACGTCATGTTAAAATGCGCGTTACAATTATTATTATTATTATTATTATTATTATTATTATTATTATATAATCCTTGCTTTTCATAAAGAAATTCACACGTTACCCCCCACCCTTAGGCTTTGATTTTATATGGTGCCCCCCCTCATGTTTTGCAGCCTCCTCCACCTCCCTTCCCCCCATGAAAATTATTACACCGACCCTTATTGATGAGAAGAGTTTGGCGGACACTTTGTGACCTTTATTGTACGTAGTTCTCGCTAGATAATGAAAATAGTTAGCGGACACTTGTTATTGAAGTTTTCATTCATCGAAACGAGTGCTCTCCACAGTAGACATATTTCATTTCTTGTATGTGAGGCTATTTCCAGGAAGTGTTTGAACACTATTTTGTGTGAAAAACAGGGCATTTCTATTTCTTGTCCACCAAGGGGAAAGTGATAGCACGCTTTGCGTCATTAGTTAATTTATGAGTTTTACGACTGGATTCAACTGAATAACTTTATCTCTGAACTGTTTTCCCTG
>BLAZ01000646.1:319874-321123 GCA_014633955.1 Acropora tenuis
TTGTTACTTCGAAACTATAAAGACTTTTTTTATTTCTTTTTAAAAGCAAAAATTACAAAACTTAAGGAAGGAAACACCCTCCTTCATTGACTGTACTTTTCAAGTGTTTCTCTGGACTGCGCATGCAGTAGGATATTGACCTCAGTCACCTTTCCAAACTTGTAAAATAATCGTTAAATCGATCCTGTAAGCAAGATTTTTTAAAATTCTTTTTGGAAACGGCAATTCCAAATTTTAAGGAACAAAGAAAATCTCTTTAACTGTGTGTAGTTTTCAGGCGTCTCCTTGGATACTGCAAAAGGATACTGCCTTCAGTCACCTTTCCAAAGTTGTAAAACAATCGTTAAGTCGATGCAGTAAGCAAGATTTTTTAAGTTCTTTTTGAAAATGTCAATTGCAAAACTTAAGGAACAAAGAAACTCTCCTTAACTGTGTGTAGTTTTCAAGCGTTTCCTTGGTTGCGCAGTTGGATTTAGCTTGATAACTCCACCTAACTTTTGTCATAATCGTTAGTTCGATCCTGTCACCAAGATGTTTTTAATTCTTTTTGAAAGAAAAATTAAAAAAATTAAAGGAGCAAACACCCTCTTTCATTGACTGAAGTGAGTGTTTCTCTGGACTGCACACTAGGATACTGACCTCAGTCACCGACACAGACTTGTAAAACAACCGTTAAATCGATGCTGCAAGCAAGATTTTTTAAGTTCATTTTGAAAATGTTAATTGCAAAACTCAAGAAACAAAGAAACCCTCCTTAACTGTGTGTAGTTTTTAAGCGTCGTTTCCTCTTTTGTGCAGTTGGATTTAGCTCGATAACCCCACGTAACTTTTGTCATAATCGTTAGTTCGATGCTGTCACCAAGACGTTTATGATTTTTCTTGAAAGCAAAAGTTAGAAAATTAAAGGACGCAAACACCGTCCTTCAAACATTTAACTGCGTGTATTTTTCAAGCATTTCCTTGGTTGCGCAGTTCCATTAAGCTCGGTAACCCCGTATAACTTTTTTCATAATCGTTAGTTCGGTGCTGTCACCAAAATGTTTTTAATTCTTTTTGAAAGAAAAAGGATACTGCCTTCAATCACCTTTCCAAAGTTGTAAAACAATCGTTAAGTCGATGCGGTAAGCAAGATTTTTTAAGTTCTTTTTGAAAATGTCAATTGCAAAACTTAAGGAACAAAGAAACTCTCCTTAACTGTGTGTAGTTTTCAAGCGTTTCCTTGGTTGCGCAGTTGGATTTAGCTTGATAA
>BLAZ01000651.1:4948-9948 GCA_014633955.1 Acropora tenuis
ACACCTTTATCAAAATTTTGTTACAGGTGTTTAAAACCCTTAGGAGTTGTAAAAAGGGAGTTTTGCCTACCACAAGGAATTGTACACTTGAACTTTGCAACCTTTTCACACTTTCTGGACATGTTATTGATTATTATTCATGAGGTGACTCACAGAAGCATTTGATTTTTCAGATGGTGCAACTTTGAAGTGGAAATATCCTCCTCCAACCCAGGTTGTACAAGCAAATTCCAATCCTGTGAAGCACTTAAGCAGCATAGAGCTTTTTGAAGGAACCATCAATGCAACCTTGAGCTGGCAGTTTGCTTTGACAGATTTGATTTTTAAGTCGTTGCTTATATTTCTTGAGGGGGCCTCTGTTACAGTTGCACGTGTGAGCTCTTCAGTAACTGGGACATCACCTAGTTATGCAAACCGATTTGGCCTTGAATGGATTCCTGACCAAAATTTGGTGAAGCTATTTATCTTCAATGTAACAACTGAAGACAATGGTACATATTCTTGTCGAGTTACTGCTGATTCCTTGGATAGGTTTAGTGAGTTTCAATTTCGAAGCAATGTTAAAGTGGATGTTGTTGGTAAGCTTAAAGTAAAATTTAGAAACATGTATTTTCATCATTAGTATAGAAAGTAGTTAATAAATATTACATAATTTTGGCTCAATTTTTAATGCATTTTGTAAATCAAAGTTACTGCATAGTACTGCTGAATACTAGTGAACTCTTTTCCTTGTTATTGGCGTGTCAATACCTGAGGCTTTCCCTCAGTGATACTGGGACGGGACACTGTTTTGCCAAGATACAATTATGGTCAGGCTGCAAAGTTGCCATGGAAAAACTTACGTCAGTAAAACCTCGGTGGTTAAAATGCTGTGGTAGAGCATTAATGAGTTTTCAAAGTCAAGTGCTTTAGTCACCTCAAAACTTGCTATGATGAAATCTTACAAGAAAAAATGTTATCTTAACCCATGTTTTTGCTGTGGCAACAAATGTTGAGGCAGCAGATGGCATTGTGGCAATTTCTTTTGACTTCTTTCAAGGAAAATAATGACTGAGAAAACTAATTGACAGTTAAAGGTTGGTTGTAACTTGCAAAACAAGCACAAACACAGAGAGAGAAGTTTCTTTTTTGCGGAATGTCTGATTTTTGTATTGTATGTAACAACAAAAGTGACTCAGAAAATGGCAGAGCTTTGCACAGAATACCCTTTCTTAATGATCATTGCTCAGAGAGTGAGAAGAAGGGAAAAAATGGTTCAATTTTGCAGTCTCTTGCTATTTATGCTTGTTTTGTGGGCAAATGAATCCCTGACATGATGTCACAAAGTAAACTAGACCCATTCTCCTCTGTTATTATCCACAGGCCAAAATAGTGCCCAACTTCCTTGCATTGAAAGGGTGCAACATCGGAAGGAAAAATCCAGGGCCAAAACCTTTTTTGCCATGATAGTAAAGAGGCCAGTACTGAAAGTTTATTTATGTGAAAAAAAATTTGGGGGTTAGTGGCACTTTAATTAGATTTACGTGTGCACCAAGACGATAATGGTTAGGGGCTGCTTTGACGTCACTACAGTACAGTATGAATGTGATGAGCTCCTTGAAGTTGATCCTTACTTTTTCACACCCATGACTATAACATCATGGCAGCCATGTTGGTTTCTTTAGAGAAAATATCGGCATTGCATTTCTAAAGGGCTGGTTGTAAAGATGGGGAAACCGGAGCATGATTTTAATCAAGTGGACACTCTAATTTGATTTTGCAGCTGCTCCAAGTAACATGATCACCTCAAGTAATCAAACCATAAAAGCACCAGCCAAATTGACTTTAAACTGCTCTGCTTATGGAAAACCAAAACCAACAATAACCTGGAGGAGAGTCTCTGATAACACTGTTGTCACTATGCCATTGAACATCACCGGAGAAAAGGAAAAAGGAAGCTACAGATGTACTGCTAATAATAGCATTGGAAAAGCTCTGACAAAGGATGTCTTTGTTGATGTTCATGGTGAGTAAAGATACAGTGCATTGATGGAACAGTTGAAGAAAAAAGTTGTCACTGAACTATATACTGAAACAAAGATAACAATGATCTCCATACATTTTTTATTTGAGCTTTGTATTGCCAAAAGAATTACATACCACTGCAAGTGCTTAGCTACTGTACATGTGCATTTTTTTGTAGCATTGATTTATTGCTACCAGGGCTGTCATTAAGTTTTGAAGCAGGCGTAACTTACTAAATGTCACCCGTAACATGAATTACATGGCCATAGGCCATGTAAACAAAGGCTTGAAGAGCCTGAGCTTCTAGGGGGGTCTGAAAATTTTTGAAATTAGACCCTCGGAAATACATTTTCCTGCACTTTGGGGTAAGAATTTTTTATTTCCTTGATCAAAAAGTAATGCAAATAAAACAGGGCAAAACTTAGTTAATTTCTTAGTCAGTGTTACCAAAATAGTAAAGTACTTGTTGTAAGTGTTTTGTCTTGCAAACTTTACGAATGTGAACGGAATTAATACATTGTTCTTTTAACTTTTTGATCGTCATCAATGCTCTCTGGGAATTTTTGTTCCAAGAGTTTCAGCATAACAGTTTTGTCTACTGTGGATGTGACTGGCTGGATGCGAGCAGCTGAAGAAACTGAAGCAAGGTTTGCAGGTCTTTGCTCGCTGGTTACTTTATCAGATCCTCCATTTCCTTCGGTCTGTTTGGACTTGGACAAAAAACTCTCGATTCCAGGTTGCCTTGATTCAGGGGCCTTCCTTTTTCTCATGAATAAAGATAAACTTTCGCCGGTTCCACTATGAATAGATATGAATAAAGATGAACTTGATAAACTATGCACTCGCACGCTTGCACGTGGAATCTACACATGATAAGAAAAGCGGAATCCCATTTATAGTAGGCACCGTGCATTGCATAACAAGTTTTGCTGCTGAAAATGGCGTCAGAATTCAGTTCGGAATGATGGTGTCAATTGTGGATGTTCTCGCAAGGTTTTTTAGCAGAAAAGGTTTTTCTTTTATCTAAAACTCATCTGATAATCAAGAACACAGACAACAATATTGTTTTTTTATTATATTTATTGTATCATTGCTCTGTGAATATTCATTAACGATTATGTACATAGCAACCATCACCCGTAACATCGAATGAACTCAGCGGTAACAGGTGTTACAGGTTACGGCCCTTAATGACAGCCCCGGCTACAGCTTGTCTTTCTTGAATTTGCACCTGTCTCAGTGGCACATTTAATTGGACACCTAATGTTTGATGCACCAAACAATCATGTACATGTAGATTGTACATCTTCAATCATTCAATCAGCAATTTAGTAGTTTAGCTGGAGTTAATTGTCACAGGTTTATTGAAAAAGTGTGATTTTATGTTGTTTTCTTGTTGTTGATTTTTCAATTCATTACAGTTTTTCCGATGGTTACACTCCATTCAATAGTCTTTGTTGGCCGTGAACAGACTGCATCACTTATTTGTGAAGTGAAAGGAAACCCAACACCTACAATTTCTTGGAGTCCTTGTTCTGGACAAAGTGTTGCCTGTGATGAACAATACCTAAATATTTCAAAAGTGCAGACTGCACGTGCCAACTACACCTGTACAGCAAGGAATGCTGTAGGAGTAGATTCAGCAACCACACTTCTTAGTAAGTGGACATTTCTTCATACTTGTAGTTTTGTGTTCTGGAAATTTGCTCCTTAATGCATGAGCTTTGTTGCGGTACTTTAATGGAATTGTGTGATATCTGTCATTCTCTTTGAGTACAGGAGAACTCTCTTACATACTCCAGATATGGCAGTTATGAGCTCCCAATGTGGGGAAGGAGGAGGCAAAATGAATGATAAATCAGTGAGAAGGGTTGTACTTCTAATCAGACCAGTGCCCTTCGCTCAATGAGTGGCCAACACCAGTAAAAGCACAAGAACCACTATGCTCATATCTATGATTTGACAGTTAATTATAACAGCTTATTGGTTTAGAAATAAACATTCGTAATTACGATGAGAAATATGTAAAAATTTGTATATTATCACTACTTACAATTAAGTAAACATTTATTTAAAAATATAGTCTACAAAACACTCATTCTTTATTTTGGGTAGGATGTATAGATGCCCCCTTTCGGTCAAAATTCTATTCCTCTTAGGGGGCCGCAAACTAGCAAGAGGGTGCTCACTATAATTTAGAGTTGATGTCTGCCCAAAGTGTAGCATTAGACTATCTAATGAGATCCTTAATGGGTGTGGTATATTTTGACTGCTACGTCTTGTAATTAATCAATTCTACATAAGTACTCGGAATAACTAAAGCACAACGCCACACTGAAACAGCATAAGTAAGGAGTGACATTATGAGAGAGGGGAAGAAATGATGGAGCATATCCCAATTGTAACCATAATTATCTCTGGCACACCCTTAATGTGTGGATCCATTTCCCAGCCTTTTTCAAGAAAGTATCAAAACGAAGGTCCCAATTATTACAACTGTGATGAAAAGTCACACCTAGCAAGTTGATTAGTAGATTCCACTGACCACAATTAACGGAAAAGTATTTAGGGTTCATTTCTGGACATGCGGCTTTCTACTTGTAGATGTTGGCTCTATTCTGTCTTTTCACAGTTATTGGGGGAAAGATAGTTTACTTGAGGCTGAACATGACTGGAGAATGTGACAGCAAAGACTCTGTTTGGAAAATGCTACAGAAAGAGGTACTGTACAATATTGTACTACAGTATAACATGGAAGGTTATCAATTGTTTCTATTTTATTTAACGTGGATGTCAATTCAGGCACCTGAGATGAGTTTGGCTAGTGGTTGTGGGTCGTGGGTGTGGGTGTGGGTGTGGGTGTGGTTGTAAGTAATATTACTAATTAAGAATTAATGATAATTAACATGAATTTTATTAATTATTAATATTAGTTATATTTATTATATTTAAGTTATATTTAATAGCAAACATTGGGAGTTTGACTCTCCCGAGTC